>CAUYRH010158409.1:0-61787 GCA_963574655.1 Perodicticus potto | reverse complement strand
GCAATCAAAATGGTATGTGTGAAAATTATGTCAGATGATAGAAAAGCATTTAAAGAGTAATATGGGGTTTTATTTATTTTTTATTAAATCATAGCTGTGTATATTAATGCAATCATTGGGTGCAATGTGCTGGTTTTATATGCAATTTGAAATATTTTCATCAAACTGGTTAACATAGCCTTTACAGCATATTCTTAGTTATTGTGTTAAGACATTTATATTCTACGCTTGTAAATTTCACATGTGCTCTTGTAAGATGCACTGTGGGTGTGGTCCCACAAATTACCCTCCCTCCATCTAGCTTCCCCTTCCCCTCCTCTCCCTCTCCCCTTTTCCCATATTCTTGGGTTATAATTGGTCATTCACTTTTATTCATATGACTAGTATATTTGGCACCCTCTCTGTCATGTAATTTATGATGTAAAACCTGTATACTATGTCACATTCATTGAGGTTTTTTCTTCTGTGTTTTGTTGTTGTTGTTGTTAGCATTTAAAAGTCATTTTGGGTTTTAAGAAGGTATTTTTTGCTTTAGTAGTTACCTTTGTATTTATAAATTTTGAAATGCCCTTAATCACCTTTTCTCCTGCATAACTACTTGCTTATCTGGTCCACATGAAGTGCCGTTCTCTCACTCCTAACTAGTAAGTTTGCAAGGTCAATGACATGACTCCACTACTTCCTTTCTCTTTCCCCTCCCCTAGTCTCCCTCTATCATTTTGAGTTGCATCATTTTTGCTTTGCTGAGACATACAGTGCTTGCGTGCTGTTCTTCCAGCCACGGAGGGCTATTTATCATGAGTCATTTTGCTGGTTTTTCTGAGTCACCTCTTGAATGAATGAAGCTCTTCTTTTAGTAGACTCCTAAGAAACATAATATGTCTGCCATATTTCCTGAGTTCTTGTGTATTCAGAACCCTTTATCTATAACCTTAATAGTTGAAGCACTGCTTTGTTGTGAATTTTATTTTTCTAGGTTTCTCGAAATCGCTGCTCCATTCTTATTTTCACACATATGTAAAAATCTATACATATTCATACACAGAAACATATAACAATGTTATGACACATATGTACACACGTGCACATGTTATTGCATAATAATGTTATGTTTTATATACTACTTTGTGCAAATATATATAAGCATACACATATACATTCAGGTTTCTTTTTATTTCTGGGAAATCTTATTGGATTGTGGAGAAAGCATGAATTCCATTGCATCCTCCTGTTTGCGTCTTTAAGTGCTGAAGTTCATGTGCTCATCTCTTTCTGACAGCCTTCCTGAAAGCCACGTCCTCTCTGGCCTTTCCTATTTTTACTCTTTAATGCATTGTCTTGCTCTTTACTATGCTCTAATTTCTTTCACTGTCCTCATTAAATTTATATCCAAATTTATTGTTTGGGAGTGACCAAGAGAAGAGATAAAGGTCACCAATTATCTAGCTGTAAATTTGACCTTGAGCTGAAATCATCTGAGAACTACGAGTTTTGATTGGCTAAAGAAGGATCTTGAGAAAGAAAATTTGTATTCGTTCATTCTGGAGACTGAGTATTGGCTATTACCACCCAAGGTTGAAAACCTCAGCGCACATTTTATCTAATAACTCAATGATTTAATTAAATGGATGATAATACAAGATAAATTTTCTCACTATTTATAGTTTTCTTCCTGCTTCCTTCCTCCCATCCTCCCTCCCTCACCTCCTTCCCTTCTGCCGCCCTCCTCTTCCTTTCACTCTCTCTGCTTTCTCAGTTGTCCATTCTTTTTCTATTTTATTGAATAGAATCTAACTCACAGGAAAAAATGTGGACAGAGTTATTATAAAGTGAATACAACTTCAAAACCAACACAAGTCAAGAAACATTATCAGAACCTCTCATTTTTCTCTCTCATTTATTATCATACCTGTTTTCTGGGGAAAAAAAATCAATAAAACTATAGAAATATTTTGACTATTATTTACTTATACAGTATATATTCCTTCCCCACCTTTACTGTTCTCAATAATGTAAGATCTATGCTTGTGGGTTTTGTGTAGCTATAACTGATTCATTTTTTTGTTGTTTTCTACTATACTTCTACTTACAAAGCAGGAGATAGAAGTTTTTAATCCTGAGGGGAAAGTACATATTATATCTGATGATATATCTCTGGATATTTGTGTAGGTATCTAATCACATAGTCTACAAATAATGATGGTTTTATCTCTAACTTTCAAATTTTTGTTGTATTTCTTCTTCTTTTTTGTTTTACAATTACTATTTTGGGTACAAGGTTGAATAGAAGTGGTGATGTGACAAATGGAGATGCCAATCCCCAAATTCTCACCTAATTATAAGGGGTGCTGAGTAGGCAAAACCATCCTGTAAAAGAACAAAGTTGTAGAGCTTTCACTTCTCAATTTCAAAACTTACTCCAAAGCTACAGTGCTCGAGCGGGACAGGTACTGACACATGGTCAGACTCACAGCTCAGTGGATTAGAACTGCAAGAGTGGGGACAAACCCACATGTAGGACCTGCTTTTTGACGAGAGCACTGGGACTATTCAATGGACGCACAATAGTCACGTTTCAAAATGGTGCAGGAACTATTGGATAGCCACAAGTGAAGAATGAAATTGGAACCCTACCTCATACCACATATAAAGTTAACTCAAAATGAATGAAAAAACCTACATATAAGAGCAAAAATGTTAAAACTTTTGTAAGAAAACAATTACGACCTAGGATTTGGAAAAGACATCCTGGATAGGACTCCAGGAGCAAAAATGACAGAAACAACAAAATATACAATTGGACTTCAGCAAACTGGAAAGCTTTTCTGCTTCAAAGTCTATAATTAAGAACATGAGGGCTGGACGAGGTGGCTCATACCTATAATCCTAACAGTCTGAGAGGCCAAGGCAGGTGGATCACTTGAGCTCAGGGGTTTAAGATCAGCCTGAGCAAGCATGAGAGAGCAAGCAAGCATCTCTAGTAAAAATAGAAAAAATTAGCTGGGTGTGGTGGTGGGCACCTGTAGTCCCAGACACTCAGGAGGCTGAGGCAGGAGGATCACTTGAGCCCAAGAGTTTGAGGTTGCTGTGAGCTATGATGATGCCATGGCACTCAACCCCAAGGCTATAGAGTGAGACACTGTTGCAAAAAAAAAAGGAGAATATGAAAAGATGAACCATAGTACAGGAGAAAATATTTGGAAATCATGCATCTGATAAGCATCTAGTATCCAGAGTGATAAAGAACTCTTATGACTGAACAATAAAAAGACTGGTATCCCAATTAAAAATGTGCAAAGGATTTGAATAGTCATGCTCCAAAAGAAGATGTACAAGTGGCCAATAAGCGTGTGAGATGATGCTCATCGTCATTAGTCACCAGGGGCATGTGCATCACAGCTATGACTAAACCTCTCTTTATGCACATAATATGGCCATAATCGAAAGTGGGGGCAGACACAAGTGTTGGCAGTGACACAAAGAAATGGGTAGCCACATGCATTGGTGGGTGGAAAGGAAATATTCTGGCTACTTGGAAAATAGTTGGCTAACTCCTCAAAAAATTAAACATAGTGTTTAGTTGACTGAGTATGTGCCTAAGAGACTGAAAATAAACATCCTCCCTAAACCTCTAACATAGTGGTTCACAGACACGTTAATTCTGATAGCCCAGAGGTGGAAACAGTGACCCTGCCCATCAACTGAGCAGATAAAAGCGACGTGTTACAATCACATGGCGGAATATTATTCAGCCATAAAAAGGAATAAAGCTCTGATGTATGGTGGTACACAGAGGACAATTGTGCTAAGTGGAAAAAGCCAGACCCAAAAGGCCATGTATTTTATGTTTCTTGGACTCTTTATGATTCTGAGTACATGAAATGCTCAGAGCCCTTAAATCCTCAGACAGAGAATGTCCTCAGAAACTGGGGGAAGAGAAGGTGGGAAATGGTAGCTAACAGATGTGGCGTTTTGCGTGTGTGTTGATAAAATCTTAGGTAAGCAGTAGTAATAGTTACACAACTCTGCAGTTGTAATCGGAAATGTTGAACTGTGCACCCTAAAATGGTAAATTTTATGGTGTAGAAATTGTGTGTCCATGAGGTGTGTTATTGTTCCATTTCATAGTCCAAAGGAAGGCGTTCCTGCTCTATGAGCGGCCGGACACCACAAGTGACCCATGAACCCACTGTTATCCCATCTGTGGCTCTTAGGACATCACCATTATTTATGTAGAGGTAGCTGAAGAGGGAGGAGATTGTGGAGAAAAATATCAGTTTTCTAAACACTTGTTTCTAAAGGGTTACCTCTCATCTGTTGGAAAGAAAAAAAATCACAACTCTATAGATAAGAGGTTGGCTGAGTGATGACTTCTTATGGCCAAGACACTTTGCCGTGACTATTCTCCTTTACTGCACAGGGGATTTATGGACTGAATTATGTGACCCTGCGTTTCACACATTGAAGCCCTAACACCAAGTACATCAGAATGTGGCTGTATTTGGAGGTAGGGCCTTGAGGAAGCAATGATGTTGAAATTCGGTCTGACCGGCCCCTAGGAAGAGGCAGGAGGGTGCCTGACACAGGACAGGCCATGCGAGTGAGGACACAGCGAGAAGGTGGAGTCTGCAAGGCCTGGAAGAGGCCTCGGGAGGAACCGCACCTGCTCACACTTTGATCTGAGATCGCTCATCTCCAGAACTACAGGAAGAAGAAATTTCTGTGTGTCGGAACCACCCTCTCTGTGAGACTGTGTTCTGGGAACCCTAGAAAGTGAATACAGAAGGAGATAAACCTTGGAAGACGTTCTCAATTCTGCTTTCTTCTGAGGCCTCCCTAGACTCTTTTTCCTTTTGATCTCTGAGAGATGAGATTACCTTCCATCCAAAGTAAGAATGGGGAAATTTACCCTTCATTGAGTTTGCACAATTTTCACATGCATCTTCATACTGGTGGAGTTTTTAGGAGTGAAAACATGATTTCATAGTCAATGTTTCTTAAACCTAGAGTCACAGTTTCTTGGGGAACTTTTTTATTTTTTAGAAATAGGTAGGTTTCTAATCTCCCTGATTCTAACTAGTTCCCTGTGTCAGTATCCAGACTCCATCCCTATTACTAGAGCAAATCCTCAGACCTGTTTTAGACTTTTCCTTCTTTTGTCTAAGCTGTTTGTTTCTACACAGTTGAGGGCTACTTTGAGAGTGCTGGGAATAGAGAGATCTCTTTCTTGACTGGAGCTTTTCTCACTTAGTAAGTCCCTCTGCTGAACGAAGGTTTGCAGGTTGTTGCTCTGTTTTTGCTGCTCAAGACCATTTTGAATTGCATCCCTTTCTTTGTAGGGTCTGGACATTCTCCCCACCCCCACAGCTCCATATTCTGACTTTTCAGTTGCTCTTGTCTCTGCTCTCTGGCTGGCGAATCTCATTCACGGTCACCTGCCTTACAGCATCTTGACACTCTCAGCAAGGAACAGCTCACTCTCAGTGACCTTCTGCGCCTGTCCAGCCAGTTTGCCCAGAGTGGCACAAGTGTGTTTGGATGTCTGCCTTTCCGGCCTCAGGCACACAAAGCCAGCACTGGAAAGCTGCGACAATGAGCATGACTCCTCTGCAAAGGCAGAGCACTCACATGTGCGCCCTTCCAATGCATTCCTGTTGTTTATGTGAGACAAAAATACCTCTGGCTGTAACTCACCTGCAAAAAGGGAAATATCCCTTACAGAAGACCGTGAGAGGCACAGTCCCAGGCTCTGCTGGCCTCTGAGGAGGACTGATTAACAAAAGAGGGGGAGGCCCTGACTGCGGGGTAACCCCGAAATCGTCTGCTCTGTTCAAATGGCAACATCTGGGAATCAGGACCTGACTTAATCTTCTCCTTTTGTGTTGATCAAGGACGTGTTAGGAAGTCCAAGGACGAGGCAGCAAATTTGCTCCTTGTCTCTTGAGAACAAAAGAGCCCAGGGGAGCTTGGGGAGGGTCAGGGAAGGCGCCTGCCTGGGAGGCTCCACTAGGCAAAGTTCTGCCAGGCTGCCTCATCAGTTCCTGATTCCAAGGTCATCTGGGTCCAGAACGGAGCAGAGCAGCAAAACTTGTCCAGAGGGGACCCTGTGCTGACATTGGTCCATGACAACATTCATCCCAACTCTTCATGCAAGGACTGACTGGTTAGGTAGCCATGAAAACACTGATGCCTTCTCTCTGTGATATTTAAGCTAGAAATTCCAAAAAAGGTAGTGAAAGATGGGGACAAAATAGATGATTTTTGTATCCCTTGGGCAAGAGGCTGCCAGCCTTTCATCCTGGGGTGCCCGGGGCACAGAGTGCCGTGTCACCTCCCAGCATTGTTGTGAACCCTGTCTCTTGCAGCTGGACAGGAGGTGAAGAATCTCCACAGTACCCTTGTACACTTGCTCCTGCCCATCTCAGAGTTAGAGCAGCTACCTGTTAGTCTTGCAGCTGAAAGATTCCCTTACCCACACATGGATTCAGAGCTCTAGCCCGAAGCCCACTGACATGAAAACAGGAATTTTGACTTATCATGAAATTTTGGGTTTTGTTTTTGTTTGCTTATTTTTGTTCCAGGTCTAGAAAATGAAGTCCATCCTTGCAGTGGGAGGAAAATCCTCTGTGAGTTCTGTGTTTTTGCAGAGTCTCGTGTTCACTTCTGGCCACACAGGTGTCGAGGTGCCCAGCCCCATGAGGGCGGCCAGCCCAGGCGGGGTCCCTGGCTCGACACCTCTGCCCCACTGGCCTGGGAGTGACACCATCGGCTCCTGCACACTTCATAATTAAGTTTGTAATTTTATTTTATTTTTTTGGAGACAGAGTCTAACTGTGTTTCCAGTCTCACTGGAAATTTGTCATTCTTATAGTCTAAAGGGTGGTTTTTTTTTTTTTTTTGAGACAGAGTCTCACTATGTCACCCTCAGTAGAGTGCCGTGGCCTCACACAGCTCACAGCAACCTCAAACTCTTGGGCTTAAGTAGTTCTCTTGCTTCAGCCTCCCAAGTAGCTGGGACTACAGACACCTGCCACACCGGGCTATTTTTTGTTGTTGTTGTTGTGGTTGTCATTGTTTAGCAGGCCCAGGGTGGTTTCAAACCCCTAGCCCCAGCGTATGTGGCCGGTGCCCTAACCACTGGCTATGGGTGCCAAGGCATAAGGGCTGAATTTTGTTTAAATGTTTGCCCTGTCTGGAATTTCAAGGAATTTCTAACAGGAGGCTTGTCAACTTCTGTTAACTTGACTCATCTCATTATTGTCCCTGAACCTCAGTTTCCATCTTCACAAAATTGCAATGATATCTAGCAGGCAGATTTTTAAAAAATGAGATTTAATATATCGATATGTAAATGGATATGTGTGTATGTACTGATGTTAAACAGTATTGAAGGATATATAATTATATATTTGTGTACACTGTATATGTCAACGTATACATTTATTTTAAAATGCATTTATATAGGATATAAATCTATACTATATATTTATGTTTATTATGTACTTTACATGTGTAAATGCACATTTATATACTATATATATTCCCCAACAATACTTACCATTAGGAGGTAGATTTTTTTTTTTCAGTGATACAATTTAATAGTCACTAACAGGGAACAGAGAATTCCGATTCAGAAAATGAAAATTAAGGGCATGGTTGAAGGGTGTAGGGCATTGAAATTTTCTCATTGCAGGACTGAAAGCAATTTTTCTGACTCCTATGTACTTCATTGTCAATACCTGTGGGCTTAGGACCAGCCCGTCCCCCAGGGAAAGTACAACATGAGGCTTCCACGGACAGGGGTTTCCAAGAGGGGTTTCCTTCAGGACCTCTGGGAAGAAAGAGAAAGACCATTCCTGAAGCCCCCAGGCTTGAATTTAGAAAGCTTCACCCCTCCAGGAAAATGCCTTTTCACATAGCTCTGCTGGGTATAAAAAGGACTTTATTTTGCACGGCCGTCTTCTGTCTTCTCCTATGAATCCTCCGTCTAACTCTGTCATGGTGTGTCAGCTCTCCCTGTGACTGTCCCGGTGTTCAGGTGCAGAGAAGTCGGTGTCTCATGAAAGTGATGTCCCTGTCAGTGGCGTGCGTGTCATCTGGCCTCCCGAGCTGCCGCGGAACAGATTGTGGCATTACCATTAGAATACAGGAGTTGGTAGCTGCCGGCAGCGAGCGCAGAGCCGGGAAGCATATGTCCCCAGCATGATATTTTAGCTTCACACGACGCCATAAAGTGGAAATAAGCCAACAGTCCACAGCAACTGCTAAGTGTTCTGTCTCTCCACGTTTCCACGTTGCGCCATCTGTCTGGGTAATTCTCAGGAAAGGGAGCATTACTTTCCTTCAGCTGACTGAAGGGTTGAACATTTCCCGAAAGGGCTCCAAAAAGTGGTGAGAGACTGTGGTTGCCATGACCTCACTCGCCGTCCTTGTCCAGCAGACCTCACGCAGCTTTCCTTCCGCTCGGGTGGAAAGTGGATCATCTCTCAGCACTAACCACGGGAAAGAGTCGACGCTTTTGTAAGGTGGGAACAGGGTGATCTCGGGCCTTCTGGATGTCTAACTCTGGACAGTAACATCTGCTTCAGTTGAATAGAATTTTAAAGAGAAAAAGGAATGGGTGTTTATATTAGTCTGGAAGTGGTACCAATTTTTTTTAAATGCAGAAATAATTTATATTGGCCTGATTAGCATCTCAGAATATGAACCCTATATTACTCCAAAGAGGCAGAAAACCTGCCTACCGTGGACTGTGCCAACGGTGAGTCTGTGCAGCCAGAACAGAGGCTTTGGATAGACAGACATGGGTTCAGATTCTCTCCTCTGGTCACAGACTGCGGCCCGCAGCTGGAACTCAAAATCCTGAAGTCTCTGCCTCCTCACGTGTAAACAGAATGTGACGCTGTCAGCATACACCCGAGAAGCAGAACTGTATAAGAAGTAACCAGCATGGCGAATTTCACAGAGCAAGGGACTGAGTGTCAGTTATTTTTGTCCTTTTTTATGACAATATCATCATGTTTAATTAAATTAAATATCATCCTATTTAATCCCTATGTTAGAGAATAAGGCACATTCTGTTACCTCTATTTACAAATGAATGAACTGAATTTCAAAGACATCAATTACATTTCTCTGTATCATATAACTTTTAAGGGGAAAAGCTTAGATCGAAACACAGGACCCTGTAACTTCAAATCCTGTGCTGATTTCCACTTCACCAAGAGGCCTTACCAGAACAATGAAGCAAATGGCATTCCTACATGAAGTAAATTTTTTAGCATTAAAACTTCCACACTTCTTGTATGGCACACATTTTTGAAACTATTTATTTTTGGCAGCATGAGAAATACACGTACGTGATTTCTATAATTTTACCAGTGGCATAATAGTCTGAAATTCTTATGGCTAAAGGTATCCAAACTATACAAACTGTGATACAAGTGGGCTTTTGTTAAAATCAGACAAGGCTAGAAGTTGGCACTGAAGGCAGTGTGGGTTCTAATCTGGGCCAACGCCTTTGTCCACAGGAACGGACGATGCGTGAGCCGACTGTGCGCTCTCTGCAGAACGACATCGTGTCATAACGTTAAATTAATCCTATTTTGTGACATCGTCTCACGTAAAACCATATATGATGAATGTCTTTCAAATTTATCTAAATAGCGTTCATTAAAAGTGCACTGCTGGCCCCTCTGAGTTGGTTTTTTCACCTGTTAGGCTGCAAGTAAAAACACCTGCCCTGGAGAAGCTCCTTCTTCTCTGCAGACGCATGTGCTCCCAGGGTGGGGGTCAGTCCCCGAGTCTAGGTCCAGCCAGTGGGCTGTGAATGGAAGCGAGGTGTGCAAAGTGTGTCCCTGCCACCGAGGTGCTGAGTAGCAGCAGAAATGAATAAGTCACAGTAACCGAACAAGAACATAAACCACAGATTGTGCTTGTTTCCAGCGAGCCTCAGATTTACTTTCCCCACATCTGATTGGCTTATACAGACTTTTGCCACAGCACTGTCTACTTTTCCTGCCTTCAGTTTTCTCCAATTTTCCTTATGCTTTGGGAAAAATATTCTCTTATCTACCAGGGGTGTCTAACCTTTTCTCTGTCACCTGTTGGAAGAATAAGAGTTACCTTGGGCCACACGTTAAATACCCAAACACCAAGGAGACCTGATTAGCAAGGAAAAAAAAAAGGTCTGTGCATACTTTCCATGATAAGAGATAAGCAAAAACTGTCCTCACAGAATTAGCATGTGGCCTGAGGACCACAGCTTGGTCACTCTGTCTGAACCGCACTTGAGTTTCGTATTGAAGGTATCTCACAGTGAAATCTCAAGCCACCTTTCCAGAATCATGGGTCTCAGTTCTCAACCTCATCAGCCTTCCCCACCCGACACTTACAGGAACGAGGAGGATTCCTCATCTTTTCAGAATAGCCGTGGCATTCTGGAAGATCCTGTTGCCCCACTGAAGTGTCCCTGAGGTTGTGCTCACAGGCACCAGACCTGGGGACCCTGACTCTGAAGGCTCCTTGAAATGTGGGTCTAGTTCTGCTGGATGATGTTCCCCAGGGGTTTGCATCAGAGACACACTCTCTCACACACACACACACACACACACACACACACACACACACATGCTGAGTCACCCTAAGAATGAACACCACCAAGGCAGCTCACAGGACATTTAATCAAGTTGATGGGCACCCCGGTTGCTTCCACACCTTGGCAGTTGTGAATTGAGCTGTGATGAACGAGAAAATGCTATACAGCTCAGGCCCTGCTTAGGGGGGCTCAGCTACAACTTGAACTTTACCTAGAAACTCAAACACCGTGACTTAATCGCTTGTACCCTCCTCATATTAATCTGGAATTTTTGGAAAAGGCATTTAATTGAATCACACAAATTATTAAGTGCTGTAAATGGCTATTCAGTCCTCTTGCCTCTACCCAGAAGAGAGACAAGAATAAAGGAGAATAAAAGAGAAAGGAAGAAAAATAAACTCATACCACAAACACTGGGAGAAATAGTTCAGACAGAGAAGCGTAAGTGCATGAAACATCCTCCCAACAGAGCACAGGAGAGGGAGGAACCGAGGGGGCCCCGGCTGGGCCGTGGCCGGAGAGCAGTGAGTGGGCAGCGCCAGTGTTTCCCTCCCTCCTGCCCCCGGCTAACACAGCATGGCTCAAGGAGAGCTGCTGAGGCTGAAGAAGCTGGCACCGCTCCCTTCCTGCGCGTTTCAGGCACTGGCTCTTCCTCTCCTGTCTCTTTGGAGGTAGGACAGAAACCACGGCCTTTCCTAGTAAGGCCGGCCTTGGTCCCCATCCTGCCCTTCTTAGCTGTAATCTCGGAAGAATGACTTTGTCTTCCAGTCTCCTGCAAGCTGGAGATTGGAATCTCAGTCCCAAAACACAGTTTATTTATTTATTCAACCATTTACTCACTGAAGCACTCAAATGCTGATTCTCTGATGACGTACTGGTGGCTGCCAGGGTTGAAGCCGTGAGCGGAATGTCAAGGCCCTTCTCGTAGGGTCTCCCAGTCCAGTGGAGCGTACAGTACGACCCCACACAGGAAATGCCCCCTCCAGGCCTGGGGTGCAGTGAGTGCTCAGCCAGCGTGGCCTGGGCCCGGCTCAGCGCCCTTTCGCTTATCTTCCCACACATGCGTCTGTGCTTCCAGCTCCTGTGAGCCCCGGGGATGCTCCAACAAAGCCTTCTAATTTGTTTCCCAGCGCAGAGTGTTGAGACAGGATTTGGATGAGCGGCCAGATGGAGGATCTCTCTTGGGAAACTCCACCGACTTCATGCAGCTGCTGAGCTGAGGCATCATTTTCCAGGACCCATTTAAGTCCAGTGCTCTGGGTGAGGCAGAGCCCGGCTAGAAAGAGCCACAAAGGAAAATGCCCAAGTCCTCATAAAGCAAGCGAACCACAGGACAAAATCCCCAGAAAACAAACTAGAAAATGAAATGAAACTAAACCCCCATCTTCCCTTCCATTAAAATAACAGCTTAGGAAAAGCCTGTTCATGAAAGGACTTCCCTCGCTCCCACAGCAAAGGTGTTTATATACGATCCCCCTTCACAAGGTGTGGTTCAGAGGGGGCCTGGGTTTGTCTTAGACGGTTAGTCCCTCTCTCCCTCCCTCCTTTCTTTTTTATTCATTCTTTCTCCCCTCCTCTCTCTCTCTCCTTCTCTCTCTATCTCTTTCTTTCCTTTCCAGCAATAGAATCTGACCGTGGCTGATCTGAGCGGAAAACAAGTTTGTTGGATGGATGCCAGCAGGTGGCAGAACTGTCAGGTGGCCCAGGGCAGCAGTCTCAGGTCTGTGCGGTTAAGAATCACAAGCACGCCATGCCCCAAACCAGATGAGCAGAAGGAGCAGCTGCCCTCCAGACCTTCAGCAGACACCACCGGGGCACGTGTCCCACAACCATCATCTTGATGCAACTCGTCTCCTCCTCTGCTCTACAGCTGCCACGCTGTGCCTGGACCAGTGTGCACTGTGCCATGAGCCTCAGCACAGGCTGGGAAGGGGACAATCTCTGACTTCCTCCTTCCGCAGGTGTCCGTGCAGAGGGAATCCCTAGACACAAGGAGATGGTCCTGAGGCCGGGTGCCGAGGGAAGGATTTATCTGTTAAAGCCATGTCCATGCGACCCCACGGGCAGATTCCTTCTGAAAGTGCAGCTCCAACTTCTGGTTCAATCTCCTTCCCACTGCATGGCTTTGTTTAATAAGAAATGGGCTTCTGACTAGGAACTTCTTTTATTACTGTCATTGTTATTATAAAGCAAAGGCTCCTACCCCGTTTTAGTCCTTTATCATTACAAAGAAATTCCTTTTCCTGTGACCTTTAAAACCATCCTGGGAGGTAAGAAGACCAGTAAATCTATGTCTGTTTTTCTTTGCAGATAAGAAAATCTCTGATGACTTATAGGAAAGCACTTACCGCACTGACTTTAAACTTACTCAAATGTGTGCGATTGCTCCGCTGGTTTGAGAACATTGTCCATCAAGTGTAGCTAATTTCTGGTACAGTCAGGGATGACCCAGTTTCTTATTTTGTTGTTGTCCACTGATGCTTTTCTAGTGCTTAGAATAATGTCTGTCTCAGAGTAGGCGCTAAAAAATGTTTTTCAAATAGTAACATGGTTAAGTTACCTGCTGGGTGCTGGATTTCACCCATAGGGACTTGTGGATTTAAGACTCACACCTGAATGTTTTTAGTCCAAATCAGATCCCTTTCATCATGACAAGTCTCAGTAGTAAGGAAAATAAAGAATACACTGTTAGTCTCTCTTTGAACTCTGCTCGAACAGGAACCCCACATTTCCTCTCGTCAACCAGTAACCATCAAAAGCCCTGTCTTGCACGTTTATTCCTTTCTCACTACCAATTATTTTCTCTCCATCTTTTCCAATTCAAAATTGAGGTACACGGCACTCTACCAAGGGCAACAAAGTGAGTCTCTCTCTAAAACAAACAAAAAAAAGACAAATTGGCAGGCATCATCCTACCAGACTTCAACCCATGCTACAGGTGATAGTAATTAGAACAGCATGTTCATACTAATTCTAAGAGGTAAACATTATGAGCTTTTCTACTGCACAGAGAAAGAAACTGAGGCACAGATAATTACCTTGCTCAGTTTGTAGACCTTGGAGTGGAGATGCCAAGGGGTCTCATTCTAGAGCGAGATGTTTTAAAGTTCTATTTTCAGATCGACCTTCTCCCTCAGGGGCATGGGGCCTCCAGAGCATTGGCTGGGACTTGTGGGTGGGGGTGGCTCTGGCACTAAAACAGCACATCATGGCTCATGTACATAGACTAAGGAGAGGAAGAAGCTTGATCGGTTTAGTGCAGCGTGGGCCCCCAAAATAGAGATAGGCTGAATGTGGGTTTGAAAAACAGAGCTTAGAGACAACCTTCCAGATAATGAGCCACTGCAGGAGACGTCAGATGGGGTCAGGAGCACATCCTCCGCGTTCCCCAAATTCTTGGTGCGTGCTGCCAATGCTTTTCTTACGACCTTGTGCTATGATGACTTGTATGAATATTTGCCTCTGCTATCATCCTGTAATCTCTGTCATGGGTAAATATTATGCTGATAAAATCAGACACACAAAGTTCTATCAGCACTGGAAATGTTGACTTGGTCAATCTGTTAAATCTGACATTATGTTGTTGAATTTACATGGGGGCCATATATCCTAGGGACATGAAGGTATATGTTTATATTCATTAAGAAAGATAGCACTCAATTCTAGCAAGGGATAGAATGAAAACAAATAATTTTAAAACATCACAGAATGTGAGTGGAAGTCACTTTGGGGAGTTGTGGTGTGAACAAAGTGTTATCAAAATAAGCCCATTCCCTCAATATCTCTCTTTTGGCTTACTCTATTCCGGCCATCCAGGCCAGGGAGAGCTCCTCTGAATCCCTGGGAACCTCTTCCCCTGAGGACAGTTTACGCCACTTCACAGAACAGGGCTTTGTATGAAGTGATGCGGTGTTACTAGCATGTGGGAAGTCCGGAGCTGGAAGAGCACGTGAGCTCACGTAGCTTCACATATTCACTTTATATGTGGAGCGTGTCTACACGGGGGTGCGGCTGGAACCTGGGTCTTCTGACTTAATTTTATTTCACTGCATCTTTGACCACATAGAGGGTGATTGAAATGGGAGACAGTTAGCATCTGTTGTCTACTGTTTTGGAAGAGATAACACTCACAGGAAAAGTTTGAGACCTGAAAGTCTCCAGCGCCCCATCACAGGGTTACAGAGTTTAAATACAAGGATATGGGCTGGGAGGGAGAGGTGGGTCAGATATACACCGTATAACTTGGGTAATTTTCATTTCCCTGAGCCTCGGTTTCATTCTATTTATTAAATGAAGTTAGTATCTTCGCCCATCTGGGCTACTATGGAAAAGGGACCATGGTCTTGGTAGCTTATGCACAATAAATATTCATTCCTCACAATTCAGGAAGCTTCAAGTCTTGGATAAAAGGTGTGTAATGAGAACTCTCTTCTTGGTTTGTTGAGAGTATCATGTCACTGTGCTCCCACAGGGCAGGTGGAAGGGGCAGGACGGCTGTCTGGGACCATGTTCAGGACTTCATCACCTCTTAAAGGCTCCACTCACAATAGCACCTTGCGAGTTAGGATTTTAACATGTAAATTTCAGGGGAACACTAACATTTAGGACATAGCCTACAGGCCATGGACATATATTGTAGGATGATTAGAAGTACAGTCAGGCCTCTGTATCCACGGATTCTGCACCCACAGGTTCAACCAACTACAGATCAAAAATATTTTTAAAAAACAAATAAAGCCAGTATGTACATAACATTTATGTTGTATTGGGTATCATAAGCAATCTAGAGATGATTTCAAGTATACAGGAGAATGGGTGAAGGTTATAACAATATCATGCCATTTTATTTAGGGGACCTGAGCATCCATGGATTTGGGCAATTAAGGGAGGTCCTGACACCAATTGCTCATGGATACAGAGAAACAACTATAGTTAGAAAATGAGTTCCAACAATTTATCATCAGTTTCCTATACATCGTAATCTTTGTCATTAATACAATGAGCGTGACATTTAGTCACTCAAAGAGAAATTCATAATGCAGCTTCAGGTTCTGAACATAATCCATCTTCCTAAAAAGCTGGAAAGTAGCCTGAGTTATAAAAACTTGCCCTGAAATTATTGTTCGCCCTTGAGATTGATTTAAATACCCTGATTATTTCCCAGAAAGGCAAGGCCACATGCCGCCCACAAGAAATCTTGGTAACTCCTTGAAATTCGGCCTAAATTTTCCAGGAAATGAGAGACTCCTCTGAAAACCACGGTTTAATATATAAACTATATCATCTAATGGAAGAAAGATGCTGTAATTTCATGAGAGGTACGGATGGCTCAGAACAAGGTGGGAGAGGTTCTCAGGACATCTGTACTGGAAGTGAAAGGCCGCAAGGGCTCGCTACTCTTCTAGAATCCAGGCTTCCCGGTCATAAATGAATGGATCTGTACTCTGTTCCTGCCACCTGACCCAAACTATAAGGAAATCCTTAAGGAACAGATTCTTGCGTCAGTCATTAGCTTCCCCTAAGGGACTTCTTCAAGGACAGAGACTCCATGCTCATGTCTTCACCTCCACTTGCTGCTGGCCTCATCGCCAATACGGTAAGTGTGCGCCCAGGAAAGTTTTCTTGGATGGATTCTTCTTTTCTTCTTCTATTGTTGCGTGAAGACTCAGAGAGTAAGTTATTGCTACCACCCCCTCGGTGTTCTCCTATTGAGGTTGTTACCTGTTTGGTGTGGCACGGATAGCAAGCAGGTGTATTTACCTTGCAAGTAATATTCATCCTCTTCTCTGCTTCCTCATCTGCTCAAGATGTAATTTATTTGCCACATATAGAATAGATTTAGAATAAAAATATTTTATATTCACTCACATTCAGATGACTGGTATAAAATCCTAACCCAATACTAAGTGCAAGTAAGAGAAAAAGGAAAGGTCTAGAAAATCAGAGGCCCCTGTGTCCTGTGAAGATAAGGACACAAAAGGGAACAGCCAGGAACAAATATAAATCATTTCATAATTTTCCTTGAGACAACAGTAGGCATTTCTTTACACAAAAGAAAGAAATCTCAAAGATAAAAACAAGAAATTATCAGATGCTTACTTTTTTCTTCAACAAACACCAGAGTTATTTTCTCTTCACCTTGAATTTTTTGTTCTCGTTCTCAAATAAATATACTCTATTTAAATCTTTGTTTATAACCTTCCACTATGTAATAACTGACTCTGTTGAAAATACAATAATGAGCGAGGAAGGTAGATATGATAAAGTAAGAAAGATGCAATACAAATGCAGAGACACTTCTAAGACATTGTCAGTACCAACAGAATTCCCCATGATGACAGAACTGTCCACAGCTTCACTGTCTGTAACTCTGTCCTCTAGCCACCCACTGAGGTACGAACAGACACACAGACACACAGAGTGGAAATCCCACCATTTGACCACAGTGACAAACCTGAAGGACATTATGCCAAATTAAATAAGCCAGTCTCGAAAAGAAAATCACTTCACGAGCTTAATTATATGTGTAATCTTAAAAAGCAAAAGTTGAATACACAGAAGTAGAGAATGAAACTGTGGTTACTGGGGTGGGTGTGGGGGAACAAATGGGGAGAGATAGGTTAAAGAATACATGGTTTCAGGTATGTCGGGTGGAGGAATCTAGAAATCCAATGTATAACCTGAGGGATATAGCTGCAATATTGTCCTGTGCACTGGGAATTCCCTGGGAAAGCAGACCTAGGCGCTCTAACCACACACATGCAGGGTAACTGTGGAAATAATGGACGTGTTAAATTGCTTAATAGACTCTCAGTTTCAATGAGCATACTTACAGCAAAACATCATGTTGTGCACCTTACATATATACATTAAAAAAGAAAAGCAGCTGTCTCAATGAAGTCCATTTTTTTTTTTTTGTAGAGACAGAGTCTCAATCTATCGCCCTCAGTAGAGTGCTGTGTAGTCACAGCTCACAGCAACCTCCAATTCCTGGGCTTAGGTGATTCTCTTGCCTCAGCCTCCCAAGTAGCTGGGACTACAGGCACCCGCCACAGTGCCCGGCTAATTTTTGATGCAGTTTGGCTGGGACCGGGTTTGAACCCGCAGCCCTCAGTATATGGGGCTGGCACCCTACTCGCTGAGCCACAGGCAATGAAGTCCATTTTTAATTTTAACTAAATTAGTACCAAATTTAAATTGCCCTATACCAGAACTGTCTTTGGAGAGTGAGAGACTAGAGAGAAAATTAAAGTTTTAAAAGACAAGACATGAACTATTGTAGTGTCCGAAGCTAGAAGAAGTTAGTGAATTAACATTTCTGAAATTAAAAAAAAGACTCATGTTATATGAACACCTTTAAAACATTCGAACAAGAGCATAGTCTGCTCTGAATGTAAGCTAATAAAGTTGGTGGAATTAAAAATTAAGATTACTTCAAGCACCCTGAAAAAAGAGCAAACAACCTCTAACAAAAATAAAATCAGACTGCAGTCTCTGCTGTAACCTTCAAACCTAAAAGTTTAGGAGTAGAAGTAAGAAAATGTAACTTAAGGAAACCATGTGTGGTCTAAGAGTTTGTACTGAGTTTTCATTCTCATTCAATTAAAAGGTAACAAATAAAACTTTCAAGAACAAATATATTGGGCAGCACCCAAGGCTCAAAGGAGTAGGGTGCCGGCCCCATATGCTGGAGGTAGCAAGTTCAAACCCAGCCCCAGCCAAAAACTTCAAAAAAAAAAAAAAAGAACAGAATTATTGCCTCCATTATGCCTTCTTCAGAACCATTAGAGAAAAGATCTCAAATAATAGTTCATTAATTGAAAAAGAAAAAAAAAAACATGCCTCTGAATGTTGAATATTTAACTGTAGGAATAAGAATAAATCAATTAATTATAAAAAATTATTGTTACATAACAGAGAGAACATTTTATAATCCTAAACAATATCTAAGATAAGAAAATAAATAATCAAAAATTTAAAGGAAGAAGTATAGTATAAAATAATGACAGAATTAAAACTATTTGTATCAGCAAAAAGTCTGTGTAATAAGTATTAGCAAGCTAAGTTCATCTATTAAAAATAAACAAAACAAACAAACTCCATCTCCAGGTGGAATCACTAAATAAAACCCCAGTTTAGTCTCCATTTATTAGACACTACTAAAGAAAGTAATTATAATATTTGAAAGTATGAAAAATAAAGAAAATCATATCAGGAAAATTCAAATAAAAGCATAGCAAATTGTTATGTTACTATCAGGCGGATTTTAATGCAGACCCAAATCATATAACATATAAATCATAGCATAAGTATAAATAAATATTACTCTTATTAAGTAAAGCTTATAGTTCTTTACAAAGTTATAGGACTGCAAGTGTTTGTGCAGTAACAAATTAGTCTTAAAATTTAATTGGCAAAAATATAAGATCTGAAAAGAGAAATGGAAGCACAGTAAAAGATGATGATTTTTATTTATATCCTTTTGTCAATAAAAATAAAAGATATGGAACAGATATATTAAAACCTGTACCCTATAAAAGGGAAAGTGTTTATATCAAATTACATAGACCATTCACAAAAGTGGGCACAAATGGGCTCGGTGCCCATAGCTCAGTGGTTAGGGCGCTGGCTACATGCATGGGGGCTGGTGGGTTCCAACCCGGCCAGGGCCTGCTAAACAACAATGACAACAATAACAAAAAAATAGATGGGCATTGTGGTGGGCGCTTATAGTCCCAGCTACTTGGGAGGCTGAGACAAGAGAATCCCTTAAGCCCAAGAGTTTGAGGTTGTTGTAAGCTGTGATGCAACAGCACTCTAACAGGAGTGACATAGTGAGACTCTGTCTTAAAAAAAGAAAAAAAGACACAAATACAACCACAAACACATGTACACGCTCATTTCTGAAGCGTTGAAATGTTTTGCTGTCCCACATGCTCTGCATGCTCTGATTGATACAGGAAAGTAGACCCCCAAACAGGGGTCCAACCCAAAGGCCAAGTCAGTTTTTGGCTTTAAGCAGGACAGAGTTTAAGAGCCAGCTGACAGAACAAAGCAAAGGCAAGTTCACTGACTAGACAAACAGAAGAAAGGCCTCTCCACAGACAGAGCAGTGGTTCTCTCAGGGCAACAGAGAGTAGCCCTTTGTGGGTTTCCAGGGTCCTATTTTATACTTTTTGTTTAATTTTATGTTAAATGGAAGGAAGATTATTCATAACATTTTTGGAGAAGTGGTGGGGAATTCCTGGAATAGAGAGTTCCTCCTCTTTTTAAACCATAGGGGTTGCCATGGCATTTGTAAACTGTCAGGACACAAGTGGGAGTTTCTTTAAGTGGCTAATAGGTTCTAATCAAGGTGTGAAGAGCAGCGAGGGTGGCCCAAGGGCATCTTTCAATGCCGTCTTGGTTCTGGCTGTTGTTGGCTTTACAACCGCTGTTTTATCAGAGACCATAGTTCAGGTCTCAGGCCCCTCACTGAGCAGCACCTACCATCTCTCCACCTCATGATGACAATACAGTAAAACGCGTAGGTAATGACGGGTCAAAACCAACACAGAGCTTGGCTCCTGGGTGTGGAAAATTACTCTTAAGTCAGAAAGAAAATCCAATTGAATTTGCTAAATACCTTAAAAATAACAGTATTGGACACTATGTATTTTAATATCTCTAGGCTACAGACAAAGCAATGCCCAGCCTAAAAGATACACTCTTAAAAGCAAAAGTTAACTACATTACAGGTAATATAAATTAATTAATTATACCCTCTAATTCGAGAGGTAGGTTACTACGCCTCTCACAAAAAAAAGAATACAAGAGACAAAGGGGATACTGAATAAATAAAGAAATACTCTGTCATGGGTTGAATGTTTGTATCCTCCAAAATGTATATCTTTTGAAGCACTAACCCCAAATGAGAGGGCGTTAGGAGGTGAGAACCCTTGAGAGTTCTCTAGATTTAGACAGCACTGTGACAGGATGAGTGTCCTTGTCAGAAAAGGAAGAAACTGGAGCTTGCTCTTTATCCTCTCTGTCCATGGCTCTCTCTGTGCCACGTGAAGATGAAGCAGAAGGTGAGCCATTCCCAAGCCAAGGAGAGAGCCCTCCCTGGGGATCAAACCTTGACCTTGACAAATGTGAGAAATAAACGTCCACTACACAAGCCACCTGGTCTACAGTGTTTCGTTACAGCAGCGTGAGCAGACTGACACATAGTCCTATTAATTACGAAAACATGTCATGAAGTTAGAAGAAATAAAACATTGCTTTAGTGGCACATTGAATTGGTAAAATTGATGTACAAGTGTGAAAATTTCCGAAATAGATCCAAAGAAAGGTACTTAATCTATGACAAAGGTGTCATACCAAACCAGTGGGGAGCATGCATAATAAAATACACTTCTTAAAGTATATTTCTTATACTTCTTAAAAACTATGTATTATTTAAGAAAGAATACTAAGTACAGTTTTAAATCAATAAGGTAGAAATCTAGGGAAAAAAATAAAGTTAATCCCTACCCCACAACTTACAACAGAATAAATTCCAAATGGACCCAATATTTGAAAGTTAAAAATTCAGACTGTGAATATAGCATAGTAGCTTGGTTTAGCATGTGACACAAAACCTAGAAGCTATAAAAGACTAATAATGACATAAAAATTAATTTTTCTAATTTAAAAAATTAAAAACTCCAAAGAAATACAACAAAACTGGGGAAAATGCAGAGAATAGTATAAGAAAAGGTTAATGTTCCGTGTGTGTGTGTGTGTGTGTGTGTGTGTGTGTGTAGAACTTTTACAAACTATTAAGAAAAATGCCACCATATCATAGAAATATAGGGGAAAATAATAACAGATAGTTCAAAAGAAAAGCAAATGGCTTTTCCTATTTTAAGAGGTGTTTCAACTCTCATAAAGAAAGAAATTGAATTAAAGCCGGTGAAATGCCATTTGTATCTCTTAAACTGGTAAAGAACATGTGGTTTAATACAATGCCTTTCTTAGGGTGTGAGGAAACTGCCATAGTGCACCTGGCTCCTGCAGTGTAGACTAGCCTACCATCTCCAGGGAGTAATCTGGTAATCTTTATCAATATAAAAATAAAGTTAACTCCAGAAACTGCACTTTTGGAAACTTATTCTGAGAATATATTTGTGCATGTAAGAAATGATACCTGTGAAAGGCTATTTGTTACATCTAACATCAAGAATATGTAAAGGATTACATACTATTAACACGTGCCTGTTGGTTAGATTATGGAAAAATTATATCATGTGAGACCATGAGGCAGGATGCTGTTTTTGTTCTGATAGTCAATGATCTCCAAGGTCTATTCGTAAGTGAAATCAGCACAGCCCACACAACCTGTACATCATTTTACTCTCTTAATAAATAATATGTGTGCTTTCTCCTTGCTAACTATGTCATCTCAGGGGTACACAAGTCAGGGCTGAAGTGGGTGGTCTGCAGGGAGGAAGGAGAACTGGGTGCTAAAAAGGGGTGGGAAGACAGAAGGAGAATCTTTATTACCTGTAAATTTCATATTTTTGAAGTCTTGAAGCATGTAAACCTATTGGATGTATAATAAATAAATATATAAACTAATTATCAGTGTGAGGGCAAAAATGATCCACTAGACGACTATAAAGATTCAACCAAAACTCGGTACAATTTTAAATCAGGAAAGTCTGGATTTACTTTCAGCGTCACTGGTAATTACTGCTTGACCTTTTCTAAATGATTCAGAATAGATGGTGATGACGTCAGGTTCCGAGTTCCGAGTTCTGAGGTTAGCCCTTCAGCAACAGGAAGCCTCCTTCCCCATCTGTAAGATGGGCCCTGTGGGACAGCACCAGATTTGAGTACTTCTTGTGACAAACAGTAAGCTAAAGCATGCCACAGCCTCCCTACGGAACCAGGCGGTAGGTTGTTTCCCAACGGGCTGCGCTCTATCTCCTGGACATCACAGGGCAGGAGCCGCCAGTGTCTTCCCTATTTCCATCCACCGCCCCCCCCACGTGTCTTCTCTCCAGGCACGATAAATAGTACTTGCTCTCCATAAGTACCTAAACATTTGTGGACTTGAAATTGAATTAAATAAAGGATTATTGAATGAAAAGCTGTCAGAAAGCAGAGTAGAACCAGAAAGGTCTCTGGAAAGCCAGTGGCAGACTACACTGCGGGCGAGGAGGCCTGCACGAGACAGCGACTTCTGCATTTCCATCTCAAGGCAACATGGCTTTTTCGTGTCAAACGTCCCTGCCAAATGACAGAAAGCACCGCTGTCGATTAAAATAGCATTGTGTGTTAGTGGCTACAGTGCACACAGGTGAAGGAGCAGGCTGGCTTCTGAGTGGCCTAAATGCACACTACAGGGAAATGAAATTGGAGCAATTTGCTGTAATTTACAAAGAAGAATGAACGTACTCACTGCTGAAAATTAGAGATTTTATTTGAAGGTAAGATTGCACATCTCTAATCAAGGCTTAAAATCGGAATTAGGATAAATTGTGCCATAATTATTTTTCTTAGAAGAGAACAAAGAAGTTTTTAAAGCACCTAATACTCCCCCCTTTGAAGCTTTCAAAATGAAGACATTCACTTTGGAGCAAATGTGCAGCTTTATCTGCTCCTGTCTCATAAAAACCTGAAGTTCATTCAGCCAGATTTGGAGCCTTTGACATTCAAAGCGCTGAAGAGCTTTAGCCTCCCACATATTTGCCACATTTGTTTTGGTCTCCCTGAGCTGCAAGCCTTTAAACAGGGGAAAAATTAGCTTAGTGGTGGTAATTATTGGCTTGAATCTGAGAGTTCTTTACCAATTGGGTGTGCCCAAGACCCGATCGTGTGTGCACACGCATGTGTGCATGTGTGTGGGTGCACATGTGGATTAGAAAAGTGGACAAAGAGAAACTGAAACAAGTAAAGGTTGCTTATTTTGTGCTTTGATATAAAGATTTTTCTTTGAGCATTTTGATTATCACTTTCAGGAAAATATTTGGTTGTTATACCTGGGGGAATCTACATTTTTCCCTACACATCAATAAAAAAATATTCCTTTTTCTCGATTCAAAATGTTTCTAAAATGTGTTAATCTAGCCTATTTCACCTTTTTGTGCTGGGGCATCATAGTTCCCCTCACAATATCAGTCTAATGCTCCCACCTTCCTTCCCAAGGTAGAGACGAAGATTCTCTGCTTTCCTGCTCTCAAAAATGCCACACGCAGACAGTCGCCTTCCTGTTACAAGGTACCAGGGAAGCAATCACTTGCCGCCTCCCATTGCAGAATATAAGCATTTCTACAATTAGAAAGCTCATCTCCACACTTCATTTAATTCTCCCTCACGTCACCACGTTACTCTCTTCTCTTTGATCAGGTCCTTAGGAAGCAAAAGGCCATTTTCAAAGCCCTTCGGATTACTTCACACATGTTTGAGCACAGAGTCACACGGGATCTGGAATTTGGCCTAAATGCAAGTTCCAGCCGTGGCACGTGTGGCCGAGTGAGCCTCACCGCTGCTCCACCTCCCCAAGCCACGGTTACCACACAGTGGTAATGAAAGCCTCACTGACCCTGCCATGCACACAGCAGCAGCACCAACCTCACATTAACTCATGCGAGGCACGCAGCCGCAGTTAGTGTAGGCATGTTTATGACCCTCCCATCACGGATGGGGACCATGGGCACCGAGTGGTCTGGAGCCTGTCTGTGATCACACAGCTGCTGGCTGATGGCACTAGGTTTGCACACACAGTGTATCTTCCCAGGACACTGCACTGAAGTTGTCATTATAAAAATGAGGCTACTCACACCTACTTACCACAGCAGAC
This sequence comes from Perodicticus potto, assembly GCA_963574655.1. NCBI lineage: Eukaryota > Metazoa > Chordata > Mammalia > Primates > Lorisidae > Perodicticus > Perodicticus potto. Next base: position 37,362 of record CAUYRH010158409.1, on the reverse strand, counting down.
TAAAAAAGGGCAAATAAGAAAATGTAAGAAATTAAGTAAAATTTCAGTGAAAAAATGCTCCTGTTATCTTGTTCTCCAAACTGCATTATTTCTACTTACAGAATTTTGGGATCGAAAGATCTGAGAGGTCACATAGAATAGTAGGAAGAGAGCTGACTTAAGGCTGGTCACAAATCACGTCACAGCAATAAAATTATTGCCAGCATGTTTTAATGCTGTGCTGTCAGCAGAAAATCAAAAGAAACGTACCTGACCTAAACCGTGCCCCTTCTAAGTAATCGGACGCAGTGTGGCCAACCTTCCAAAAACACAGAGTGGTTCATATTTTTCTTCTTAGAATCCTTGAGTGGCTCCCCATTACTGAAAGGGAAGCATTCCAACCCGTTTGGATGGAATGTGGGTCCTGCGTGAATTGGCCGTCACCACCCACCTTGGGAGCCTCATCTCTCAGCATCCTCTGTCCTGCTAAAGACAAGTCCAACACGGGGCCTGGGATGTACATGCTTCAGGTGTGCTGACTCAGGTCACACTTGCAATCACCCATGAGGTGGGGTTAACTGCTACTTTTATTAAGGGCTGTCCTATCTGCAGAGAGTTAGGTGAATGGTCCTGGTCCACAGAACTCATGGGACAGGGCCCAGGACACTGTCCTCAGCAGCCTGGTCCTGGAATGGACGATGGGGACCCATCCCCCAGGGACCTCCCACCCTCTGCTCCCTCAGGCGTACACTTACCCTATGCAGGCCACCTTAGCTCGATTTTTAATTCATTTCCTTTCTCTTGGGACATTATTTTTAACCTAACAGTGACCTTTGTTATTTTTCTTATTTCTTTTTAAGTGCACATGTGTACGTCCTGCTCTCCCCTACACCTGTATGTTATGGGGAGAGGTATTCATAGGCCCCCTCTCTGCTACAGGCCTCCTCACTTCCCGGCACGCAGATGGAGCCAGGGCCTCAGCTGCCCCCAGGATTCTCCAGCAGCTCAGACGTGAACACGGCTCAGAGGTGCTCAGTAGACGTGTGGGGATGAATGAAGTAGCAGTGGCACACAGACATCTATCAGGTTATATTTAGGTGTTTACAATCAATATGATCAACCAGAACTGAATTTTGTGAGTAGAAACAAACAGATTTCAGGATTCTCTTTGTTTCATTTTTTTCTCATCTGTTCTCATTCCCACCACTTTTTGTCAGTTCCTTACTTTCTTACTATTCGCACCAGATCCCAAATCACGGTCTTAACAGAGATACTTACACAATTTAATGACATGCATGTTCAAAAAAAGAATAGTGACCTTCCCTCAAAGGACCGGTTATTATTCAAGTTTTAATATAAACATGCAATGACAATTATGAAATATTTCTAAAATCGGAACATTTTGTGTTTTACTTATGGAATAAAAATAGTCAAGACGTTCTGGTACCTCTTTCAAAATTCCCTAGTAGAGGAAAACTTATTCTATTGGACATGGGAAGAATCTAACTAAATTTTGTCAATCTCCTCCTCCCCAGTTTGCAAATGCTGCATTTGATGCTTGATAGAGTTAGACGTATAATTGTCAGGGAACAGCTACACAAACAGGAAACATCTGCTGACCATTTTCTTTGTTAATGGCACTATTTACAATGAATGCTGTTCATGCATAAATTGGGACCAGATCAGGTGGCCATTTTCAGCTTTAATGCATGTATCCAAACCCACACCACTTACATGCCCTGAAAGATTTCATGTTTACACCACCACACTTTATTCACTAAGTAACCAAACTTTCATCGTGGAGACTAATGCACACGAGAAGACACGCACACCCACACGCACATATGCATCCCATGCTCACATTCTTCATGCACACACACTACGTGGACGCATGCACAGGCGTATTTCAGCTCCAGTTACTCTTTATTAAACAGAGCTCATGCTTCAACATAAAGATGAATTAGGTTCCTCTCCAATACAAAATGATCTTTACCTATGTAATATTTTCTTATATTTCTTACCTGAGAGCTACAAAAGAAAGTGCTTCTCATTTATCTGTATATCCCCAGAGGTAGCAGAGAGCTTAGAGATTGTAGTCCCCAAATAAATGCTTGTTGGATTCAAATATTTTCATTTAGTTTATGATATGATTGACTTCTATTATTTAAATTTGCATATGATGAGGTACTGATTCTATAAACCAGATATAACACTTTCAACGTCCTGTAAACTCTTCCTGTCCATCATGTGTGCCCACACTCTTTACTCATCATTAGCATACAATTTTGATTTCTAGCTTTTTTTTTTTTGGCAGGGTTTGTTTTTTTTTTTTTTTTGGCCAGGGCCGGGTTTGAACCCACCACCTCCAGCATATGGGGCCGTGCCCTACTCCTTTGAGCCTCAGGCACCGCCCATGATTTCTAACTTTTTAAAGCACAACAGGTATTGCGCTTCACACTTCTGCATCAGGAACATGTCATAGAATACATTTGAATGTCCCAAATGGATATATCATGATTTCCTAAACAGTAGTAAATATTTAACTATGATAAATAAGTGTTTGATAAATCTCTGTGTGTGGTGTGCAAATAATGGCAGGACAATGAGTTGAAAAGATGAGAAGTGGTGGTTAGATTTGGAAGGTAGTTGGATTCAGGAGTGGCAAGAACCCAGGATGGCCAGGAGCATCCACAGCAAAATAAATTCACTGGGGAAGAGGAGGGTAAGATGGAGAGATGGAGACGCGGACTGAGTCATTCACGGAGCTCATGAAATTGCCTGGAAACATGACAGGATTGGGGGAAGACTTGTCAGTGTCTGGGCACCAAGTCACCTATGAGGAGGGAAGCCAGCCAGAGATGGGGGAAGAGCGAGGAGATGGGGGAGACCAGTTTCAAAGAAGATGGAGTTTTTTAATAGGAAGGAAAAGTGATGGCAAAACAGAGCAGGAAGCAGGCAGGACTTTTGCATCAATTCCAGACACTAAGGAAATTGGGCTGCAAGGGAAAAATTAACTTCCACTTTAGAGAAGGCTGCAGAGATGGCCACAAAGGACAGGACACCAGAGCTCAGGACACGCTTCCTTCCTCAGGGGGCCCTGGAGCCCCCCGAGTCCTGTCGTATCTGTTACTCAACGTCTGGGCAATGAATAGGTCTTTTTATCTATCTGCCTCATTCATGAGGGCCCTTGTTTCATTAATTTTTCACTGTTGCCTCTTAAAAGTGAAACAGCTCCATAAGTGAGAGTTACAGCTTTGCAGCATTCCTCATCATTCCTGTAGGGCACGTTCTTCTTATTTTTTTTTTCAGAGATTTAGACGCTTGTGTTGGTCATATCCTCTTTGCACAACTATTTCTCTTGCTTTTCTCAGACAAGATGATATAAGATTGTACACACATTGCATGCCCAAATGTGGCTTCCATAAAAATACACTTGGTAATTGCAGCTGTACTTTATGAGGCTATGATGAAAAAGACATAAAATGTAGCTGTGAAAAATTGTGTTCACAGACCTGAGAAAATTTGGCTGTGAACATCTACGCTGTGAATTACAGCAATAGATTATGACATTAAACTACAACGCTGGAATCAGAAACATCCTTGGATGTGGAAAAAGAAGTGTGTGTGTGTGTGTACACACACACTTGGGGTGAAATATCTCAAGGAAGGATTCTTAGACCATTAATTTGATTCTACTTTTTACTGTCAACTTAGAACATTTGTTTATTTGACCTCATATTTTCCACCTCAATTTTAAGGGTGAGATTTAACTCATAGACAAGCTTCATGTCCAACTCCAAAATTCACGTCCGCCAACCTCAGCCCGTGACCTTATTTGGCAATGGGGTCTTGGCAGTAATTAGTAAGTCATTACTTCAGATGAGGTCATGCTGGATTGAGGTGGGCCTCGCATTCACTGACCGGCACCTTTATAAGAAAGCCACATGGAGGCAGCTACACGAGAAGGGACAAAGACCACTTGACAACCAAGACAGGGACTGAAGGAATGTATCTACCAGTCGGAGAATGCTAAGGATTGTCTGCGACCACCAGAAGCTGGAGGAAGCTGGAGGAAGCTACAAGTCGTCTTCTTTCAGGCCTTCCCTGGGAAAATGGTCTCTCCAATACTTTGGTTTCAAACTAGCAGGGGATAAATTTCTGTTGGTTTAAGCTTACCAGTCTGTGCTCATTTGTTATGGAAGCCTAGAAAGCTCACATGCTGCTAATTCATTTGTTTTTAAAAGAAATCCTAGTCCTAGGTAAGCATGCTTCATTTTTATATACTATTTTATTTATAAGTCCAAAAAGCTAAGCTTGATCAATATTTTCGTGTAGAGAAATCCTCGAGGTTATAAAGCTAAGAACCACTAGGAATTGCATTTCTCACCGAAAATGCCTCCAATGTGTCCTTTCTAACCTTCTTTCACAGGGAAAGCTGAGCTGATTTTGGAACACATGAGCTATGTCCCTTCTCTTGACAGGTGACTTTACTGGCTTTCTGTTGAATCAGAGTAAAATACACACTCTTGGCCCCAACCCTGAGCTCAATCTGTGGTCCTGAACTGTCCCTTCAGCCTCATCTCTTATCACGCTCCCGGTCATGAGTGCACCAGCAGGAGAGGGGCACTCACCTGCGTCCGCAGCAGTGGGGTCAGCGGCCCTTGCTAAGGGGCCACGCTTCCTTCCTGCAGCTCTACAGCAGGGAGCACCGTCAGCTGGGTCAGTCACCTCTATGGGGAACGCATTCCCAGCCCACAGGCACCCCAAGCCTGGAGGACATGCTGAGAGGTCTCCGTGGTGATATCCCTCCAGCAAAGGCAGATAGGAGCAGCTGTTGAGAGTGAAGACTTGAAATCAAAGCCAGTTCCATTGTTAGCAGCTTTTTCATTTTTAAACCTCTCAACTTACTTTCTCCATCCAGAAATGGGAAGTATCATAACTCAATAACACTGAGATTGCAGGTATTAATTTAGGTAATGCACTAATTCAGATTCATTAAATCAATGCTTATTATGTACCCCATATACACAGAACACTCTAATACATACAAAGAGCCTTTGCTCTTCTCAGACATAGAAAATACCACACACAGGTATCTCTCCTGGGCCTAAAATATCCACATAGCCCTTCAGGATTTCACAAACTGTCTACATCACTTCTTCTTCCACTCTGTTCTACACATCTTTTTCTAAATCAGCAAATGGCTGCTTCACTGTTGATACGCTCGTTATCAAGAGAGTCCATAGTTCATGTAACTATTTTCTTGAGTTACACTTCTGATTTTTGTGTTAGGGGAAGATTAGTTTTCTTTGAGAGCCTTAATTCTAAAACTTTTGTTGAAGCAGGAGTCTATGCTTTCACCAAACCTGTCAGAGCCCAAAGAATTATAAAGGTTGCACCTCCCTGGGATACATTTCAGTGTGGAATCCTGAATAATCTAGCACACAAATGTGGCATGTAGAATTAGTGAATAAGCAGCTGTAAAGAAGAGTGTTACTTCAATATAACATGGAATCACAAAACCTGTCTTGACATGGTGAAAATGTTGGTGAGAATCTGCTTCCCAATCTTCCCCACACCCATGCAGCAAAGCTGAGATGACCCTCAGGAAAGGCGGCGTCCCACTTTCCAGCGTCGCGGATGAGAATCTAATAGTTCTATCTTTGAGCCTTGACTGCATGTCAAGCTCTATTTCAGATTTATACGTATTCACTTATATCCTCACAGCAACCCTAGGAAACAGGTACGTCATCATCTCCATTTTACATCTGAGAAAAATGAAGGTCAGAGAGGGTAAGCAACGCTTTGAAGGCAATCAGTACAGCAAGTGGGAAAGCAAACATCTGCATTAGGGCCACAGCTGAGACGACACGCTCCTCTCGCAGCCTGCAAAATACGGTTCTATGTGGATTTTAAATGCACAGTCTACGTGTAAATAACTATAACGCATTATAGAACATGATGAACAGAAATGCAAAGTTCTCTGTGAATCTGAGTGAGGAAACACAATGTCAGTTTAGGATCCACAGAAAGGAACATGGAAGAGATAGCACCGATGTAAGCCTTTCAACATGGAAGAATTTGACAGAAATAGAGGCTGGGGAGAAAATACAATCATCATAGCCAAACTCAAAGATTCCTGTGTATCTGGGGGTCGTGATGCACATTCTGGCACAGAGGTGTTTGAGAAGCTCTCACGTTAGAAAGCGTGAATCGGAGCAAGACCCAATTTGAGCAGGTGTTGGTGGGAGCCCACAGCAGAGCAAGTGTCTGATAAATGGTAGCCTTGCTCCAGGTCCTTTATCACTAATTGACTCAGGAATAGCATATTAGAGCATGTTCACACAGAAGAACATCTGGGATCAGGACAGAAAAAAGAGGGTGCACAGGACAGGGAGAACTGCTGCTTATCACCTATGCAACATTGAGGGTGATGGGCTGACAAACTGGAGGACACTGAGAACAAGAATGAACAAAATGTAATCACTGTTGGATGAAATAAATAGAAATGCAGAGTAATCCATAACACAGAGCTTTTAAGCCCAACTGACTGATGGGAAAAGTCATTTTCCATGTGGCACAAATGGCTGACTCTGGTTAACAGTAGAACCAGGGGCGCAGCTGAGCATAGTGGGGGCATGATGTTGGAGAAAGAAAATGAATTTAGGGAACTTTGGGGCTGGAGTCACAGATGAGAAAAAAGAAAGAGAAAATACAAAATTTGGGAATGGATTTTGATATGATCCCAATATAGAAAGAAGGAAATCCGGAGATAAAATACAAAATGTGTATTGATCAGGAGAGTGGAAGGAATGAATTACAGGTGCGTGAACGGGGCTGACTCGACTTGGGGGATTCCACAGCCACAGATCTTCAATAACTTGTAACATTAAAGTGTACTTTAGACAATTAAGTATTAGCTGACTCTTCCCTTAAAGAATTTTTCAACTTAGCACAGTGTTGCTTCGCTTTTTTACTCACACACCACTTTCTAGACCTCTTAAGTAAGATCTATCGTTTTCTTTAAATACTGTAATAAGGACTTTTGTTGTCTGACTGGTGAATGTGTACATTTTCAACTTATGGTTTTAGTTCTTACAGCATTTTCACTCCAAATTTACAGTTAAGAAATCACCCGCTTTGTGTTGCAATCTTGGTCTCTTTAAGTTTGATTTTTTCATTAAAAAATGAAAGTTACAAATTTACCTCTTGTATCTGCCTCCCCCTCACCCCCAAAGGCACAGAGAAAATTCACAGTCTCTTTCCAATCATACTTCACTTTATGTGACTCCCCCTTCCCACACGTGTTCAGACAGAGGGGCATCCCACACTGCTCATTGGTTTATCTAACAATTATTTACCATGTTACTAAAGACTAAGGGATGAAAACCAAACCCAGTCCTGTAAGATTATGTCGTTGGTCCTCACCAAGTTGTTTTGAGTCCACTTATACCTCATCCTACTCACCATTTTTTTTCAGATAGAAATTTCTGTGCATCTTATTTTCCCCAAATTTTTCTTATAAAAATATACAAAAATACAGAAAAATAATAGCACAAAGAACACATGGCTAAGAATGTTTTGTGTACTTTGTCTCTACTTAACACATATTATTTGGTGTAACTTTGGAGGAAAGGTTGCATCATGGACAGTTCCCATTAGCAAATGAAACTATCTGCAGGAGGATCTACGGAAGTCTGACATGAACTTAGATCTTAGTTGAAATAAGGAAACTAGGACAGGGCACAGTGGCTCAGGCCTATGATCCTAGCACTTGGGAGGTTGAGGCGGGTGAATTGCCTGAGCTCACAGGTTCGAGACCAGCCTGAGCCAGAGTGAGAACTTGTCTCTAAAAATAGCTAAGTGTTGTGGTGGGTGCCTATAGTTCCAGCTACTCTAGAGGCTGAGGCAGGAGAATGACTTAAACCCAAGAGTTTGAGGTTGCTGTGAGCTATGATACCACGGCACTCTACCGAGGGCAACAAAGTGAATTTCTGTATAAATAAAATAAATTAGTAAATAAACAATTAAAACATATTCTTAGGAGAACTGGGGAAATCCGAATATGAATGTGAACATTACTAGATGCTATGAACTTTATTATTAATTTTTCTTAGTGTGATTTTTTTGTGTGAGAGATTGCCCTTGTTGGGAAAGCACCCTACTCACCTAAAACATCATTCACACCAAATCAATCACTTTATGTCCTTTGCACATATTGTTTCAGCTTCTGAGTGTACTTTTACACACTCCCTGCTACTCGAGGTGATGACTTCTCAATTTCTGTGCAGCCCTGCTATAAAATCTTTTCTCCCTTAGCATTTCCTCACCCTTCATGGATCTTTGCATCACAGAGCAAATTTATATGTTTGCTCTTTCCTTGAGCTCCTACAGAAAGTAATGTTTCACATCATTGCTGATAACTTCCAAGTTTAGAAAAGTGCTTAGCAAATGGAATACCTCCAAAAATATTTTGTGAAGAGATAAACAAAAAAACATTCTATGACAAATTGATCAAGTTCAAAAAGATAAGATACTACCATAAAATACAGAAGGTGTTTCTAGCTAAATATGTTTGTGTATATTGGTCAACCTGAAATACTAGACACTATTTTAATACATCTTTGAAGAATAATCAGGTATCGTCCGACCTTCAAAAGTGACAATCATTAGCTCTCTGAAAGATAATTTAATGACCAGTTTCAAAAAAATAAAAAAATAGGCTCAATACCTCTAATTACATTTATTCGGTAGATCACTCTGTCATAGTTTGATTAAGAGTACAGCAGGGGCTGCATAGTTAAATTTCAAATGAAACTGCATGCTAGCCTAATGTCTTCTTTGTTTATAGATCTTGGTGGTATTTCTGCTACACACTAGGCATTTTTCAAGGCAAAATAGATGAAGAACCTGCCTCTACAGCGCTTGCATGCTACTGCAGGGACGGTGGACAGGGAACAAAGGAATGTGTAGAAGAAAAGAAGGAAGGGGACTTTGCAGGGCCACGCTGCAAGTGAGCACCACTCTACAAAGGAGAGTCAGGAAAGGCTCCAAATAACTTGACAGCTCAAAATCATACTAAAGAAGCAAGTAGATGTGTGGGGGCAGAGGGTCATTTCAGACAGAGGGGACAACAAACGCATGCTTGAGAACCTGCATGGGGGGCACAGTGACTGAGGGAGAGCAAGCAGAGGATAGAGTGACAGAGCAGGTGTCAAGAGGGGTGGGGTACGCGTGTAAAAGGGGCGCAGCGAATGCAGAGTCACAGGCCATTTAGGGAGACACAGGACAGCTTTGCACAAAGACCTGATGTGATCTGATATAGGTTTCCCATTCTTTGAAGGGATCCCTGTGTGTGCGGTGCTGGTGTCAGACTTGGGAGGAGCAGGTCATAATCACATGGAGACCAGGTCAGAGTGATCCCCAGAACCAAGATGCCCCTGACATGTGCCTGGTGGAAACCGGGGAGATGGTGAAAAGTTTGAGGCAGAGAAATGGCATTTTCTGATGGATTGAATGGTGGGGAAGCCGGTGACAATTTCTGTATTTTCAGCCTGAACAACTGCAAGAGAGCGGCACCAGGTACTATTATAGGAAAGAAACGAGTTTTTTGTTTGTATGTTTGGTTGATTAGCCAAGCTGTTTGGAGTTTTATTGCTTGCTCTTGGGCTGTTTTGTTTTATTTATTTTTTTTTTTAGATGTGGAGGTTGTTGTTACGTTTGTTGGTGGAAAGTAAGTTACTATGTCCAAAATGAAATCCTGCAATTTCCAGGTAGAACGTTAAGCAGGTGGTCAGTTGTAGGAGTCTGAAGTTTGGGGAAGATGTCTGGAACGTGGCCATGAGTTTACATTCTGTCAGCCTGTGGATGATACGCAGAGAGTGACGCTCCCCTCAGAGTTGGTGTGAATAAAAATGAGGGAAAATATTAAAGTGAAAGATTTCCCAGCATTTAGAGGTGGGATAGAGACAAACATCAAAGAAAAATGAAGACCGGTGAGGGACTTGGAAGGAAAATGAAGAAAGAACTGTCCTGGAAACCCAGGGGAAAGAGGTTTCAAAGAAGCTGCAACGAGGCTTGTCAGAAGCCACAGAGGAGGAGGTCTGCGACCTCACTTGAGCAAGCTGATGCCGCCGGGGGTCTCCCACGGAGCTTCCCGATGGGTCCGAGGGAGGAAACTGCAGTTGGCACAGACTCCATCGCAGGAGAGAGGAAGACGGCAGGCCGGACAGCGGCCATTCAGTCCTGGCCCCGGGCTGCAGAGGGGACGAGAGCGGGGAAGACACAGCTTTGGCTCTTGCTTTGTGTTGTTTCAATGTGAGCTATAAATGCGTGTACGGTTTGGAGACAAAAGTCGATAATAAAGGAAAGGGAGAGAATTGCAGTGATGGTAACGTTGAGCAAGAGAGAGAGATGGGATCTAGAATGCAAATGAGAGTTGGTGGTAGGGGCATCGGCCTTCCAGAAACAGGAGAGAAGGAAGCTTAGCGCAGAGGAGCCGTCGGCAGTGGAGTGACGTAGGGCGGCCGGATGTGACGCAATCGACCGGATGTGACGCAGGCAGGATGTGACGCGGCGCGGCCGGATGTGATGCGTAGCTGAGGGGTATGATACCGGGCCGTGCAGGGCTTCCCGTCCTCCCTCTCGCCTGCATTTTCTCAGTAACATGGGCAGTAACGTTATCACCTGAGCATGAGGACGGTGCCTCAAAGGTTTGGGAAAGGGGAAGTCTGAACCCACACGTCTAACCGCGTGGGAAGGACAGTGGCTCGTTGTGAAACCCGTGGGCGCAGGGACTCCATTCAGGGACAGACATGCCTCAGCCCCGCCTCTCGGCTGAGCCTGCCTCTCGCCCACCCGCCCGCGGGCCAGCGAGGGGCACCGAGGACCGGCTCTAGGAAAGATAGCGGGAAGGAAGGCCACGCGGGCAGGAGACCGTCACCAAACCTTAGAATCGGAGCAACTGTGAGAGTGAGGCAGGCGCAGGGAGTTTTAGGTTCTGGTGTGTTTGAAGAATTGTTTGATTGTGGGTCATTGTGGAAAAGATTGTGGCTCCAGATAATTTACTAAATCTAACAGACGCTGAACATTTTAGGTAGTTTGAGCTACTTGGGGTATTTTAAATTTTCATCAATCTGATGCCACGTAATAATTCTCAGTTTCTCAATGTCATTTCCACAGTAGAGAAGGTAAGATTAGGAAATGGTGAAAGTTGGTAACGGGATAATCAAACGCCCATCCCGGGCGCGGTGTCCTTCCAGAGCTGCTCAGTTCTGGGGGATCATACTGTTTTTTCAGTGTTTTATGTTCAACCACAGAATCAAATAATGTATAAAACTGCATCAAATGGATTTGAAAATGATGCCTCGTCTCATGAAGTAGTGAAGTTAAGAAGGCATTCAGGGAATTATGCAGACAGCTCAAGAACGTCATTGGGAATGAAAGATTTCTTTACCCTGTTTTTATCTGTGGTGCTTAGCGGCCAACCTCACCTGTTAGGAGAAACAGGTACTGTGCCCACTAGAGATCACTAATGTTCTCTGATGTTCTGCATGGTGCGGGTATTCATTACACACAGGTTTATGACCAGAGTCCCAATCGGAAACATTATAGAGGATGCTGTTACATTTTTCAGTCTCAAAATCTCAATATTAATAATCAATACTTTTAAAGGCCAATTTTGAAGAAATTTCATTTATAAATGAATCTTCCTTTTCAACGTCCATGCCTACTTTGAAACACTAAGAGCTATTTAAAATCACATGTAGAAAAATCACACAGATACACGTAATGAGAACAGACAAAACCTCGCCACCTTTGGAAGAGAGGCTGCAGGGTGTGCAGGACCTTGTGAAGTCGCCTGTGCTAGAGACATACAGAATTAGAGAAGAGGCCCCAGCTCAGAGCTGGGTGCACAGCTCCCACCTACAACGAAATTGAGACAGAAAAGGAAATAACAGTCCCCCCCCCCAAGCTCAACCAGCAAGTGTGGGGCACTGAGTGACAACTGGTGGTTGCTGCCAGGCTCGTAAAGAGCACCTCCCAGGTGCAGGTACCAAGGGAAGACCTAAACTAGGTGCAGCAGGCACTGAGACTAGCCGCCCAATGAACAGACCCAACCCCCAAAGAAGAGGAATCCCCGAGGAAGCAGAGCCCCGGTGTAACACTGAGAGGAACTGCAGGGATAACTAAAATCGAAGCAACTCAAATCCAGATTCTATGGGCTCCAGCTCCACATTTGAGTCCTGGACTTATAAGGCACGCCAATTTCTAGGCACAAGAATTATTCCCTTCAATCTCTGCTGTGCTATACAAGATCCTTGCCTTAAACAAAAACTACGAGACATGCACAAAGGCAAGTCAAAACAGCATACTGTCAAGGAACAAAGCAATTACCAGAATCAGACTGTTACATGACAGCAATGTTGAAACTATTGCAGTGAAAATGTAAAAAAAAAAAAAAATCTGACTGATATTTTAAATCCTAGAAGAAGAAGTAGAAAGCACACTAAGATTGGTGATCTTATGAGAACTATAAAAATTATAAAAGCCAAACAAATGCAAACACTGGAAATTAAAATCACTGTAAAAGATAAAGAATTACTATGACACACTCACCATTGAACTCAACACAGATAAAAAAAACAATTAATGAACTGAAAATATGTCAATTAAATGAGCCAGGCTGACACATAAAGGCAAAAACGCGCGCGCGCGCGTGTGTGTGTGTGTGTGTGTGTGTGTGTGTGTGTGTGGAGAGAGAGAGAGAGAGAACAGAACAAAAAAATTGAGAGCTTTGAGACAACAGCAAATGACCCTGTGCTGGTGTAATTGGAATCCCACCCACCAGGAAATGAGATATATGAAGAGAAAATGACTAAGAGTTTCCCAAAAATTAATAGACGATTGCAACACAGGTACAAGAATCTCAGAGAACAGAAAGCAGGATAAATATAGTTCATTTATATGCATATGACAGCCACTTAATCTTTTAAAGTAATAAACAATAAGCCAATACTGATGATAAAATGAAATAATAAAAAACACTCATTACAAAAGAATGCATAAAATGAGACAGTAAGGAAAAGTAAATGGAATAAATTTAAAACACCTACAAAAATGGTAGAATTCAATCCAGTCATAACAATAATTGCATAATGCAAATGACAATTGTACTGAAAGTACTCTCCCTTGGCCATCTGGTGACCGTAGTGATATTCAGCAATGAATTATGTTGCACTTATTCTGGGATGCGTTCATGAACTTAATTGTCTGACCTCGTGTATCTCCTGGCTATAGTGGGGCTGGTCATGTCTGTAGTATGTCCACCCTCTTGGTAGTATGCCATGAGAATGTCACTTTACTGTTTGATGCTCCTCCCCAAAACTTACAACTAAAATAAAATGAAGAATAAAGGTCAGGTAAATTCTGAGAGACGTTCTGTAAATATCTGATGAGTATTTTTCAAAATTATTAAGTTCTTTTTTTTAATTTAACTAATATTGAGTAAGTACTAAGTACCCAGTATGTGGTATTTTCACATACATCATTTTATTTACTCCTTATATATCCATAAAGTAAGATTTATTAACCTCATATTTCAGAAAAAGAAATAAACTCTCTTCCCAAAAAAGGGTAAGTGACCTAATAAGTCATCTGAGAAGTAAATAATGGAGCCAAAATTTGAACCAAGGTATTGGGAGTTCAATGTTCCAGGCCTTGTTCTTTTCATCCAGGGATGGCTTTCTTCATGACACCAAGTGGTGTTGATGGGGAAAGAGTTTTAGCAATTCCACATTCCCAAAGCAACCCGTTTTATAGATGAGAAAACCAAGGCTGCAGGAAGTAAAGTGACTTACCTTAATGGACATAGTTTACAGGGGTAGAGCAGTAGAGCTTATATTCAACCTTTTTATTGTTGTTGTTGTCGATACTGCATTTAAAAACATTTTTTTTATTGTTTGGGATTCATCAAGGACACAAGTAATTAGGTTATACTGATTGCATTTGTTAGATAAAGCCCGTCTTATAATTGTGTCCCCTCCCCAAGAGGTGTGCCATACACCGGGAACCCCATCTGCCTCCCTCTTCCCCTCTCCTTGCTCCCTCATTCCCCAACCCACCCATTGTATTAACTCATCTACTACGTTTATTTTAGAATTGAGTACATTGTATTCTGGTTCCCCCATTCTGTGATGCTTTACTAAGAAGAATATGTTCCACCACTATCCAGGTTAATACAAAAGATGTAAAGTTTCCATCTTTTTTAATGACTGAATAGTATTCTATGCTATACATATACCATAGCTTGTTAATCCATTCCTGGGTTGGTGGGCATTTAAGCTGTTTCCACATTTTGGCCATTGTAAATTGAGCTGTGATAAACAGTCAAGTGTAAATGTCCTTATGATAAAAGGATTTTTTTTTCTTCTGGGTAGATGTCAGCTAATGGGATTGCAGGTTCAAATGGGAGGTCTAATTTGAGTTCTTTGAGTTTTTCCATACTTCCTTCCAAAAACATTGTATTAGTTTGCAGTCCCACAAGCAGTGTAAAAGTGTTCCCTTCTCTCTACATCCATGCCAGCATCTGCAGCTTTGAGACTTTGTGATGTGGGCCATTCTTACTGGGGCTGGGTTATATCTCAGGGAAGTTTTGATTTGAATTTCTCTGGTGATTAGGGACAATGAGCATTTTTTCATATGTTTGTTAGCCATTCTGTCTTCTTTAGAGAAGGTTCTACTCATCTTTCTTGCCCAGTGATATATGGGATTGTTGAGTCTTTTTTTGTTGATTAATTTGAGTTCTCTATAGATCCTAGTTATCAAGCTTTTGTCCGATTTGTAATATGCAAATCTATTTTCCCATTCTGAAGGTTGTCTATTCGCTTTGGTGGTTGTTTCTTTATCTTCTTGCCACACAAGTCTTCATAAATTCTTTCCTCTGGCTGGTATCTTCAGGTATTTCCCCACACTTTCTTCAAGAAATTTTATTGTTTCATGCCTCAGATTTAAATCTTTTACCCATCTTGAATCAAATTTTGTAAATGGTGACAGGTGCAGGTCTAAATTCAGTCTTTTACCTATGGTTATCCAATTCTTCCAACACCATTTATTGAATAGGAATTCTTTTCCCCAGTGTATGTTCTTGTTTGGTTTATCAATGATCAGTTGGCTGTAAGAGGTTAGTTTCATCTCACGGTTTTCTGTTCAGTTCAAACTGTCAATGTCTCTATTTTTGTGCTAATACAATGCTGTTTTGATCACTATGACCTTGTAGTATGGCCAAAAGTCTGGTAGGGTGATACCTTGGCTTTGTTTTTATTACTAAGAATTGCCTTGGCTATACAGGGTTTCTTCTGGTTCCATACAAAACCAGGAAGAATTTTTCCCAAATCTTGAAATTATGATGATGGTATTTGAATGGGGATTGCATTGAATCTGTAGATTGCTTTGGGGTGTATAGACATTTTGACAATGTTAGTTCTTCTCAGCCATGAGAATGGTTATATTCTTCCATTTGTTAATATCTTCTACTATTTATTTTCTTAGGGTTTCATAATTTTCTTTGTAGAGGTCCTCACCTCTTTTGTTATGTATATTCATAGGTCTTTCTTTTCTTTCTTTCTTTTTGAAGCTACTGTGAAGGGAATTGTGTCCTTGATTAGCTTTTCATGGTGGCTGTTATTGGCATATACAAAGGCACTGATTTGTGGACATTAATTTTATATCCTGAGACATTGTTTTTTTTTTTTTTATCATTTCCAGGAGTCTTGTGGTTGAGTCTTTGGGGTTCTGTAAGTATAAAATCATATTGTCAGCAAAGAGCAAGAGTTTGATTTCCTCTTCCTCCATTTAAATGTCCTTTATTTCCTTCTCTTGCCTGATTGTATTGGTTAGAACTTCCAGCACTATGTTGAATAGTAGTGGCGATAGAGGACAACCTTGTTTGGTTCCAGTTTAACTGGAAACGCTTTCAGTTTTACTCCATTTAGTATCATACTAACTGTGGGTTTGTCATAGATGAGATTGAGAAATGTGCCATCTCTGCCAATATTACTAAGCGTTTTAAGTAGAAAAGGATGCTGAATTTTATAGAATGCTTTTTCTGCATCTATTGAGAGGATCATATGGTCTGTTTTTTTCATTTGGAGCTATAATATATTGGCTAGGATTTTATTGAGAATTTTTGCATCTATATTCATGAGCAAAACTGGTCTGAATTTCTTTTAGTTGGGTCTTTTTTGGTTTTGGTATCAAATTGATGTTTGCTTCATAGAATGTTTTGGGGAAGATTCCTTCTTTCTCAATTTTTTTGGAATAATTTCTACAGTATGGGTATAAACTCTTCTTTGAAGGTTTGGTAGAATTCTGGTGTGAAGCCGTCTGGACTAGGGCATTTTTTTTCTTGGGAGTTTTTTATTGTTTCTTCAATCTCAGGGCTTGAAATTAGTCTGTTCAAGATATCTATTTCTTCTTGGTTAAGTCTAGGAAGAGGGTGTGATTCCAGGTATTCATCCATTTCCTCCAGATTGTCAAATTTCTGGTCGTAGTGTTTATTGTAGTACTTAGAGATGATCTCTTATATTTCTGTGGCATCTGTTGCTATTTCCGCCTTATCATTTCTACTTGAGGTTATTAGAGACTTTACTTTTCATTTCCTAGTTAATCTGGACAAAGTTTTTCAATTTTACTTGATTTTTATGAAAAATCAACTTTTTGTTCTATTAATTTTCTGTATGATTCTTTTGTTTAAATTTGTTAATCTCTGATTTAACTTTGGCTATTTCTTTTCTTCTGCTGAGTTTGGGATTATATTGCTCCTCTTCTTCTAATTCCACAAGATTTCATGAGTTTGTTGATGCTCTCTTTCTGTTTTTCAAATGTAGGTATCTATTGCAATAAATTTCTCTCTTAAGGCTGCTTTTGCTATATCCCACAGGTTTTGTTAACTTGTGTCTTCATTGTTGTTATGTTTGAGAGATTTAACAATTTCCTCTTTTCTCCCTTCCTGAACCCAGTTATCATTCAGCATGAGTTTATTTGATGAAGTTTGATTTGTATCCTAGGATGTGATCTATTTTGCAGTAAAGATTCATGGGTTAACAAGAAAAATATATATTCTTTTGCTTTGGGATGTTGTGTTCTGCATATGTCTATTAATCACATTTTTGTAAGGTCACATTTAAGTCCTTTGAATCTTTGTTTAGTTTCTGTTTAGAGTATCTGTCTCATTCTGTCAGAGGAGTATTAAAGTCCCCAGCTATTCTGGTTTATGAGATATCATATTGCTCAGACCCCTCAAGGTTTGTTTCATAAATCTGGGAGCATTTATGTTGGGTGCATAAATATTTAAAGTTGAAATGTGTTCTTGTTGTATTGTTCCTTTGACCAGTATAAAGTGTCCATCCTTGTTTTTCTTAATTTTAGTTACTTTAAATCCACTCATCTCTGAAAATAATATTACATCCCCTCCTTTCTTCTAATTTCCATTTGCTTGTAATACTGTTTTCTATTCCTTAACCCTGAGTCTTGATTTGTCTTTCAAGGCTAGGTGTGTCTCCTGGAGATAGCATATTCATGGCTTGTGTTTTTGTATCCAATCAGATAGGCTGTGCCTCTTCAGTGCTGAATTCAGTCCATTGACGTTTATGGAGAGAATTGATAAGTGTGGTGGAGTTTTATTCATCTTATTTTGTGACAGTCCCTTGCATAGTTTTATCCTTTGCATCATTGTGGAAACTAAGTTTTGACTTTTAGCTTCTGGGCGTTTACTTTGCTGGTGGTCCTTTATGATGGTCAATGTTAAGAATAGGTCTAAGTATTTCCCTTAGAGCTGGGCTTGTGGCAAATACCCTCAGTGTTCATATATCCACAAAAGATTTTATTTCTCTATCCATTCTGAAGCTTAGTTTAGCAAGATACAGAATTCTGGTCTGAAAATTGTTTTGTTTAAAAACAATTGAAGGTGGATGACCATGCTCCTTAGGCTTAGAAAGTTTGAGTTGAAAAATCATCTGTCATCCTAATGGTTCTACCTCTGTAGGTCAGTAGGCACTTACTCCTGGCTGCTTGCAGAATTTTTTCTTTCAACTTTACTTTGGACATATTCATTAGAATGTGTCTTGGAAAAGCTCTGCTAGAGTTGAGAGGACCTGAGGTTCAATATCCATCTGAAAAGAGTGAATTGGAGTCTTCAGTAAAATTTGGGAAGTTTCATTTATAATAGTCTCCAGAAAAACTTCAATTCTTTTGGGAAAATCTGCTTCCCCTTGAGGAATCCCTATTATTCATACATTTGAATACTTCATGGAGTCTCATAGTTCTCTAAGCACCTGTTCTGCTTTCTCTCTCTTCTGCCTCTTTCACTACCTGGGTTAACTAAAAAACTTAATCCTTTAGCACTAAGGTTCTTTTTTCTCCATGATCTAACCTATTTTTGATACTTTCTCCTTTATCTTTACATTCTCTGATTGTCTGTTTCATTTCTTTAAGCTCTGCCACATCCCTTCTATATTATATATTATATATAGAAGGGATGTGGCATATATATATATATTTATTATTATTGGGGATTCATTGAGGGTACAAGAAACCATGTTACACTGGTTGCATTTGTTGGGTAAAGTCCCTCTTACAATCGTGTTTTGCCCCCAAAGGGTGTGGCACACACCAAGGCCCCAAGACCCCACCCCCCTCGCTCCTTCCCTCTCTCTGCTCTTCCTTTCCCAACTCCTCCCTCATTCTTTCTCTCTCTGCTCTCCCCTTCCCTCACCCCCACCGTGTCAATAATTTTTCATCCAACTTTTGTTTTTGTCTTTCCATTTTCTCATCTATTCCTTTTATTGTCTTTATCATTTATATTTTAAATTCCCTTTCTGTCAAGTCCATTAATTCTTTATAGGTGGAGTCTTCTGCAGTAACTGCTTCATGGTCCCTTTGGGGAGTTGTTCTGATTTGGTTTTTCATGTTGCCTAAATTTTTCTGTTGGTTCCTCCTCATGTGTTCTTTTTTCTTGTTCACTTTCTTGTCCTCCTTTTTCCTTCTCATTTCCCACATTGCTTCAAATTATCTTGTCTCAGAGCTTAGGTCTTGAAGTAGCGTCAGCCTGAGCAAAGCCAGTCTTCATTGTGGCCAAAAAAAAAAAACAAAAAAATAAAACAGGAGTCCTTGTTCTTGATGACAATATGTTGCAATATGTCTCCAGGACACCAGGTGGTGCTGTGGTTTTTTAGGAGACAGAGCATAGCAAGCAACCATTATGGTCCTTATTCCAAACTTAGTTGCCCTTTGTGTTTGCCTGATTATTTCCTCAGCATTCAGACCCTGCCAGGTTTGGATCTTAAAGCTCATAAGAATCCTTTGGAAAGTGCAGAGCAATCAGCTGCAAAGCAAGACATTGTGGAAAAAAATTAAAAAAATAAATAAATAAATAAAAAGCTCATAAGAATCTTTCAGGGGCAGTTCTCATGGTGTGCCCTATTCTAGGTTAAAAAGCAAACATTATTAAATTCAAAAGAATCAAAACCATAGAAAATATGTTCACTGAATATAACATAGTTATTGGAAATAATTGAAAAATATCTAGAAATTAACCAAATATTTGGAAACTAAATGCCATGTAGAAAAGTAATCCATTGGTAAAAAAAAAAAAAAAAAAAATCATCCATTGGTAAAGAAAAGTTTTGTGAAGACAAAAAGTGGAAACCAAATAAACACATGTATATGTATAAAGAAAATGAAAAAAAAAAAAAGAAAGAAAAAGTCATGGAAGAAATTAAGCAATAGTATGAGTTGAAAGAAAATGTGAAGACAATATATCAAATTTTGTAGACTACCTCTAAAAGTGTGCATAGAGGGGAAATGTTTAGCATTAAATGTGTAGTTAAAAAAGAAGAAGGAGACTGAAGCAATGATCTAAGGGTCTACCATAATAAAGTAGAAAAATAGGAGGAAATCAAAACCATATTAGTACACAGTAAAAATAATAAACAGAAGAAATAAATCTAATTGAGAAGAGAATAACAATAGAGAAAATTAATCAGGCCAAACCACTGTTCTTTGAATAAAAATTAGTGAAACTAGTTTACCTCAAGAAGGAAAGAAAGAAGGAAGGGTGGATCTAAGGCAGGAAGGGAGAGAGGGAGGGAAGGACGCCACACATTATAGATACCCAGAATGAAAACATGAACATCTCTACAAATAATAAAAGTATTTTACAATAAAAATTACTCTGGGCCTATAAATTTAAATACTTATATGAAACATGAACTTCTATAAAATACACAAACTACCACGTGTCCTCAAGAAGAAATATACAACCAAAAAGAGTTGTTTATAAAAAAGTTGGATTGTAATTAAATAATTTCCAACAAAATAAACTTTTAGTCTACAATGATAGATTCTAGCAAACATTAAAGAGAGAAAAAATTACCAAGTCTATATAAACATTTCCACAAAATTGATGGGAAGGAGAATTCCTTAAGTTCTTCTATAAGACCAGCATTATGTAACACCAAAACCAGATACTCTATAATATTACAAGGGAAAAAAAGGAAAGGGAAAGGGTAGTTAAGGGAAGAAAGAGAAAGAGTCCAGAGTCTAATATTCTTCAAAAATACAAATGCCCAATTCTTCCACAAAATAGTAGCAAATTGAATTCAACAACATATAAAATTATCTTTAATCCTCTAGGCAATATTTTGACTTGCAATTATTTTTAACAAGAAATAGCAAACTTGGTAAGTAAATATCTTGTTATCAGACATTGATGATAGAATTATTTATAACAATTTGAAAACAGTTCAAAATTTAATGAAAAGCAGTTAAATAGAAATATGTTATATTCTAATACCAACACACAAAGAAATAAAACACATCATTTGGAAATATTTTTTAAATAAACATAATGGCATGAAAATAATGTTATAAAAATTAAAAATAATTTTCTAAGGATTTAACAGTAATATTTCTAACATCACTTTTCTAATTTTTTTCCAATGTAAAAATACTGAGCATATCTTACTGGGTTGAAATATATAAAAGATCTTATCTTTAAAAAATTATATATATTTTGTCATTTCAAATGATAATTTCAAAATTACTACAATATGTAATCTAAATGAAAATCCTCAAAAGCAGTTTGTTTTAAAAATCTCAATTTTGCATGTAATATTTTTAAAATTATTCCCTTGAGATGCCACTGTGCTTTTAAAGTTGCATCATATAATGCATTTAAAATAGAAAATAAGACTAAAATAACATTGTGTGTTACTCAATATATTAAAAAGTGTGTTTCAAGTTTTCCTACATTACTGCACTATCAATGCTGAAGTATATTCTTTTTAGCCTCTGTAAGTATTAATTTTCATCTAAAGTTTACAATGCAAAATTTCACAGAAATTCAGCCCCCCAGAATTTGTGACAACATGTCTTTGGTTCATCCTGTGGCCATGGCAGACATCACTAATTGATTACTGAGGTTAAATATGCATTGCAGCAACAATTGATAGTTCCTCCAGGTGTGCACTATTAATCAGTCAATATTAAGATGCAGTTTGTTAGTTGTCATTCTTAATGAAAATAATGTTTGAACTACCTTCCTAATACTATTTATAATTTGTAGGGAAATATGCAAATAAAAGACTCAGGTTATGGACCATATCTGTATTCCATCTTCACTATCAAATCATTTCTTAGTATCAGTCACATTTCATATCCTTCTTATTCAACTTGTACTGGAAAGACTGTTGTTATAGGAAAAACTCAAAGGCCAAATAAAATGCAGTTTTGACTGTTTGTTTACTTTAGTAAGACTAACACCAAACAATGTGCATTCATTCTCACTTTAGATGCAGAAAAAGATGAAACACGCAAAGTCACAGCTTACTTCCCTGTAAGGTATTATTCAAAAGCTTCATGCAACACAGAAGGGGTAGAACCACGCAGCAATGGCTTTAGAACAATCCACAAGAAATGTCACGAAGTCCATTTTCCATAACAGAAACATATATTTATAGAACAGTCTTTCAGACCTTACTCTTAAACTATTAAGTATACTAGAGGATTTTAAGTGGTTTCTGATTCACCCCCCAAAAGTGGAAAAGAGATGTAAGTAGGAGAGAGAACTCTGGTATTGTCTAGACCTGTCATAGCATCAGCATTATCATAAACCAACAGAGAAAATAACCATTGTAAAAGCACTTCCAATGTAGGCTTGTGAAATGATGGTTTCTTTTTCACTTTCCTTGCAAACCAATGGAATTGACTAAAACATGGACAAATAGAAAAAAACTATCTTCAATGAGAAGGAAAAACCAGCCTATATCTAAAAATACAAACCACTGACTATAAAGAATATTGGCTCATTATGGTAAAAATTTTAGCACCTCAGGAATGATTAGTGAAATTATAATGGAATATACAGAATTCTCCAAAAGTAGGTAGCATCATATTGAGTTTCTGGACGAATATGTCCTTGTGCAGAACAGCTTTCAAATATTTTAGGTAATGCTTTTGTGATTTAATTCTATGTCTCCATATAATACGTTTCTATTGCAATTTTTTTTAATTTTCACTTTTTACCATTGGTAACTAGTTTCTCAAATTAAAAGACAAGGAATAAACCCTCATTTACTTCCTCATTAACCCTCACCAACCTCCAAGCAAGCACCCTTCCTATCTCCTTTTCCTACCAATATAACAATGTGGAGATTTTAGGCCAATATTCAGTATTTACACTACCAGTAAGACTGCTCTTTACAGTTCAGCAATATGACAGCCTCTGTTTCTTCTTCATTGGATACACATCTTTAAAAATTTTTCCCTAGTAATATAATAATAATTGTCTTGTTTCTTTGCTTAATTTTCTATGTACTTATTATAAATTTAAAGTTGAACTTTCCTAATATCTAAATTCAAAGTCTGATTCTTCCAATGTTTAAATCTCTAACATAACCAGATACTATATTAACTTTACCTTTTTAAAAGAAATTGTTAAAATTCTTTAGAATTTTATTGATTGATTGATTGATTAAATAGGGTATCACTCTGTCACCCAGTCTAAGGTACAATGACATCACTGTAGTTGACTACAACCTAGATTATTGGGCTCAAGAGATCCTTCTGGCTCAACCTCTTGCACAGCTGGGTCTACAAGCATGCCCCTTCCATGTCTAGATAGTTTTGTTTTTTAATTTTTTGTAGAGATGGGGTCTTCCTATGTTACCCGGCCTGGTCTGAAACTCCTATCCTCAAGGAATCTTCCTGTTATGTCTTCCCAAAGTGCTAGGTAAACTTTAGGTGTGAGCCACTGTGCTAAACTCTCTATAATTTTTAAAACCTTCTTCTAAAATCCTTCTAGTGTTTAAGAATTCCCATTTTTGAAGAGCTATCTAAAACCAATGTGATTGTTTAAGCCTAAACTTTTTTTTTTCCTTTAATAATTTATACAGTTTTCTTTTATTGTTCAGGATTAACTAGTTTCTCAAAAATATAACTTAAGTATATTCTCATTTATTTTATTTTACATATGAGAGGCTCTTATATCTAGAAATTCTATTCTAGAAAACTGTCTTTTATTATTTCTATGATGATTTTATTTATGATTTCCTCTACTTTCTTCATTCCTTCTCTCTCTAGAACGCTGTCATTTAGATATTAACCCCTGGCTTTGCCTCACATTCTTATATTCTTTCTCAACTCTTTTCATCTCACTGTCCTTCTCTTTACAGGACAGTTTGTTCACTGTAACTTAGTCTTCAATTGATCTTTTATATTCATTGTATTATAATTTTAATTTCTGAGAGTACCTTTATGTTACAGGTGAACTGAGCCAATTATCACATATTTGTCTTTCTTAACTTCCACAACAGTATAACTGTTGTCTCCTTTCTTAAATTTTCTGTCTTTATGGATCTCTGTCTTTAAAATAGTGTTTTTGTTGACATTTTAAGGGGATTTTAAAAGCAATAGGGTTAATTATGTACTTTTATTCTATCATGGTAGGTAAATCTAAGTAAAATTTAACTTTTTCTTTTACCACAGCACGTCTTCTAACAAAAGTTGTATTAGTATTTGTATTGTACTAATTCACTTTTTGAATTTAGCAAATTTTATGCATCTATAAAATGAATGTATATACATATATATTATGATATAAAACATCTTTAATAGTAAGAAATAACATACTTAACAAATAACAGAACTTTTGCTTAAGAAAGTATTTCCACTGTCAATAGAAAAAATATTTAAATGAGTTATAATTTGAATAGCTTTGCTTTAAAAGGACTTGAAAATATCTGTTATTCACAAACACAATAGAACAAAACATTTACAGAAAGATTTAACATTTAATAAAGCAAATGTTTGTACATTTTCATTGTCCACCATGGACCTGCATTGAAAGAAACTTCCGGCATGACAATAGTCCTTGAACTTTGTATGTTACTAGTAGAAGAGATTACTAGTTGCCTAACTCAGTAGTAGACCTCTAGACATGAAAGGTACAAATATTTGAATACATGCATGGAAATTACAGTAAAGTTTGCCTTTCTAAGAAACTACTGGTATTTTTTTTTATTTTTTAGAGTATTTGACCACATAAACCCACCCTGTGTGACTAGAGGACACGTTACTATGGGATACTATGTAGCATAAATGATCGTATCTTAAAGTGCTATTAATTTTTTGTTGCATTTCACTTCAAACTCAGGCAAGTGATGAATTATGTGAAACCATTGCCCTGAAGCATTATTCGGGATCTTAGCTGGATTTCCTGCAGGGCGAGACCAATTTGCAGTACTTTTTTCCTGGTTCATAGGTAGTATCCTTTACATGGCATCTGCGTCTGTTTTCTCTCAGGTCCCACCCTAAGGCAGAAAATGAAATAATGCAGAAAAAATTACTAGTAGGACTTTTCTGCCTGATCCCCGGAAGCTTTGTTCTTGATTAAAACACATATATGGCTCTTAACATCAGTTTGCTTTGGGGGGAAGTTTGTTACAATTTTTGTAATCAAAGTGTACCATCTAATTGTATACATTAATCTTAAGAATAAAGTGTAATTACTATTACTTGGTGTGCTACTAGAGCCCTTTAGACCCAGTTTTAGATTGTTTCATTTTTACTTTCAACTCTTTATAAGAATTGATATTTCATAACTTTGGATTGTTCTTAGGATACAAAGAAAATTCACTCTGTTCTCTCAAAATTTGAAATGAAACATTTTTTCTATCTTGAAATTACTGTTTGGGTCCATTTGATACCTTTATAAATCTGAGATAAATTGTGAAACCTTAGTGTTCTTATTTTTCCTGTATCTCAAATATTTTATCTTCTTAGGAATTATGCCATTATTACTCAGCAGTGTGGGTACACACACACATATACAGTTGTCCCCTGTGGGAATCGGTCCCAGGACCCCGCCCCTTCAAATACCAAAATCCAAAGATGTTAAAGTCGCTTATATAAATGCCATAGTGTTTGCATATAGCTTATGCAAATCCTCCCATAAATGTTAAGTCATCTCTAGATGATTATAATACTTAGTACGATGTAAATGGTATGTAAACAGTTGTGTACTATATCTTTATTTGTATTATTTTTATTGTTGTATTGTTGTTTTTGTTCTCCATGAATATTTCCTATTTTAAGTTAATTGAATCCAGAATGCAGAACCCATGGAGACAAAGGGCCAATTGTATACATGTGTGTATGTGTGGGTAGATGTGTGTATTTTAAACCAGGAAAAAGTAGAATAAAATTTTGAGTTTGCTGTGTTTAAATTCTTACCGAAATTTCTAATAAAGTTCATTTTCACTATGTCTTCTTTCTTCCTTCTCTTGAGAGAAGAAATGACTTACCATATTGTTTTAAGAACCTAAAAATACGAAGGCTCATGTGGAATATTTTTTCCGGGATACTGAGTGGTAGGCATCTACTAGATGAAGGGTTGGGATGTAAACAGTAAAACACAAAGAGTATATGTACTTTTCAACGTGTTTGTGTTTTACCAGAGCAGCAGTGGGAAACACCGACAGAGCTGGCTCTGAAGGAGGCCCAGGCGCACCACCGTCGGTGTGAAGCTTATGGTGCACAATCCCATCCGAAGACTTGGCAATTTTTGTCCAGAAACCTGTTATTAATTTGTTGAATGGGTAAGAAGTCACATAATCTCTCCAGTCCCATATTTCTATCTATAAAACGAAGAATCTAGAATCTATTATTATCTACACAAACAGCCCTTGGCTAATTTTTTTGTGTGTGTGTAAGTTAAAAGATGTTTTATTTGGACATCAAGTTCAGAAGAGAAATAAAAAACTTCCCCATTTACCACAGTCCATATTTTATTACTGACACCTTTTTAAATTTATTTATTTACATTACCCACCTGTCCTTTTAACATATTTAATTTATTTTATGTGTGAGTCTTCTCTACTGGTAATAACTTATGACTCAGCATACAATTTATACTATCTGTCAACTACCGTAAAAGACTTCATAACTTTATTTGAAACTATAACCCTTTGGCTCCTAGAAAAAAATTGTTCCTATAACTGGAAGAAATAAATGATTCTTATAAACATAGGACAGAATTATTCATTTATCAGTATTTGCCTCATTCATGCAATTCTACTCAAATCAGTTATTCCCCATGATTTAGACATGAGTCAAAATGATTTATCAAGGAAAAGGCAGAGGGTTGAGGCTGCCAGTGTCCCAAGGTTGAGGCACATGGGGCGTCCTTAGCTTGGGTAACATACACCGTTAGCTGGTGTAGCTAAGCTATTATTCTTTGCCAATATTCGTTTCCCGCTCCCTCTGATACCTGGCTGTGACTTGTGACTCATCCTGGCCCAGTGAGTGTGGACTCACAGTGTTCTCCTGTGTTCTACAGTCAAACTCCCACTTCTACATTCTGCTCAGCAGTGCAGTTTGCTTTCTACTGGTCTGTGTCATTCTGTAGCAGTCGAGAGCCAGTGAAGAACAGGTGGGACAAGGAGAGATTCACTTCTTCCCATTGGTTTGTTCCTCCCCTGAACATCACTCCTGCAAGTTTCTCACTCCTGAAGAAGCAGTTTGTCCCAGTAGCAATTGGTTCCAGTTTCCACCACTAGAGCGTGCCCACCCTTCTGACCTCTGCTCTCTACCGGGGCACCTCTACAAGCTTCCGGGTACGGACAGCCTGCACCCTGTCATTTTGCCCCATCCCTAAATGCTGAGCAACTAATAACAGTGAGTGATGATCCTCCTCTATCCTATCACCTTTGCAGTTTTCTGTTCTTTATAGGAAACGATCTTTATTAAAATTATAGATGTGTTTTTGTCAAGGAATCCTTGATGAAAACAGAATCAGGGCACCTGCCCTAAGCTCCTTCTCTCTCTGATGATCAATTACTTTCCTGACAGGTGCAGATTCATTCTTCAAGGTCTTGGGTGAGCAAGATGACATCCCAAAGCAGCGATGTGGGAAGTTAGGGCACTGCGCAATGACAGGGGGGCAGGGCCAGGCTGTGACAGCAATGGCCACATTCTTTTGAAGGCTGTCAGATCCACTTTTGCTCATTTTTTGGGGGGAGGTTTCAGGTCTTAGGGGCACCTAATGTCATTATTTTGTATCTTTTGCAAATGTGTAGCATCTTTACAGTTTACTGGTTTATCCATTTACTTAATAAATGCTTCTTTATAATAATTATTAAATCATTTTCCAAGATAAAATATAACTTAGTTGTCCTAAATTTTCCTAAGCATAGCCCATATATTGTGGGGTAAAAAGCCATATTTTTGAATATTAACATTTTTCAAGGATATTCTTAGTCATTTAATAAAATGTTACTTTTATTGAATGAATATGTTCTCAAGATAAACCACATGCTTGAGGGTGGAGAGGAGGCATCTTATGTTGAAGCTAAGCTCTCCTGCTTTCTTTAATATAAAAGAACACTTGACTTTTCTTTAAGGACACGTGACACAAACCACTTTTCTTTAAGGACACATGGCATAAACCACTCAGAACCATCGTCCGTATTCCAGGTAGCAGACCCCTGGAAACACCACTTGCCATCTCTGAAGTCAGTCCCAACACCACAGGAAAGGAGGGGGCAAGGCACAAACAACACGAGACCTCTGGTTTTACCTGCTTTTCCAGACTAGTGAGTATTTTATTTATTAAACAAAATGATATTCAAGTCATTTCTGCATCAGCACAGTAGATGTTACATTAAGATTTGGCCACTGCTTCTTAACACCACCGCCATGGTGGTCAGCCAGAAGCAAAGCTGGCATAACTCAAAACAATCATGGAGTGAGTATGTGTGTGCCTGTGTGTTTGAGAAAGGTTATTCTGAAAGGTAAGATTTCTAAATGGCTGCTGGTCAAACCTTGCCTAAGAAAGGTCCCTTTCTGCTTCCAAGCATTCCCCAAGAATCTCTTTAAAAAACAATGTATCTGGAGAATCAGACTGTTCTCAGAGACAATCTCCCTTAGATGGCCACTACCAGTTCCTGGCAGCAAGACTCAGCATTCATTCCACCTTGTCGTGTTAAAATTTAAAAGGCAGAAAACAATATTCTTCTTAAAGATCAATTGAAAAGTAAATACAAGTCTAGTGGGTGACAAGGATGAAATAAAGTCCCTAAAACAATGGTATCTTTTTTTTTTTTTAATTAAAATCCAAGCCTGTTCCATTTCATTTACCTTTCAGATTCCCTAGGAGAATCTGCTTTAGGAATAATGACTGCAATGTTCCCCAAGACAAAGCTTCACACCGTGTCCATCATTGAGAGAAAGAGCACAGCACACTAACGTGTGAAACATGGGCGAGCATGGGGTGCAGAGCTGTGCTCCCTATCATACAAGGGGAGGACTTCAGACTCCAAGATCCGATCGTGAGTGCAATGCATGTATTTCATGGAATATTATTCTTTATTTTGTCCCAGAATTGGATTATGAAGAAAAAAAGACAAATGTATGGTGAATAATCACACAACCAATATGTATAAACTCCAATCAACATTTTGCTATTATTTACCTCCTCATATGCCTAAATTCTGTCTATCCTATGACTATCTAATCCTTTTCATCCACTTAGGTATGCAGCCTTTCATTTATACATTTTGCTGCCTTTGAAAGTAAGTTTAGATAAAAAAAAAAACTCCTAGTTTAGGTGATCAGTGATTTTATTTGTATTTTGTGTACTGAAACTAAAATGAATGAGACAGTGGCATCTGTGATGAAGAAGTACTCCTGTGTTTCCAAATGTTTATCATTCTGACAAATAATATTTTCCTGTGGAGAACTGAGATTTGAAAACAATAAAAGTACTTTTTCTATAACACACTAATTCTTCAAATGCTAGAAGTTCTAGCTATGAGGCAGTAACCATTTCCGTGGCACACTGGCTGTGGGGTGGGACTCCTGTGCTTGGCCCTCGTCAGCCACCTTTGGTGATCGCATGTCCTACTGAGTAGCTCAATCTAGTAAAATGTGTGTGCAGCTCATTCTAACAACTAGTGTTGATAATTGCTAACATTTGTTCATATTTTCTAATTGTTAGGCCCCTATGGCCCGGTCTTAGTCGCCGCAGGAAGGAACCAGGCGTGACACGAATTTGAAGTACAAGCTTGGGGGAGGCAGGCTAACCTTAGTTGCAGGGTAGCCCCAAGCCCCCTCCACAATGGCTATTTATTAAGGTTATACACAACAGGTGTGGAGAGTTAAGGTAATTTACATAAACAGGTGTGGAGAGGTCAGGTAATTATGTATGAGGGCTGCCTGCCTCAGGATTGCCACATGCTCTCCTCACATGTTCTTTCCCCACGACCCTCATGAAGAACTACTAAGCATCAATGTTTAACACATGCTTACTAGTGAGTGACCGACCTTATCTCATTCCGGAACACTGAGTTACTTGGGGGATTTCCCCCAAGTCAGGAAACGTCTCTAGGCTTGCCAGGAGTTTGTCCTGTTCTCAGCATTTCCTTTTAATGTGATAAGAATCAGTAACTGTCCTTTGCAAGCATGGTGTCCAGTCCTCTACAAGCCTCCCTTTGCAGACATCAGATCTGGAACAAACATCCTCCAGAGGCCCTGAAAAGCCAGTTCCTACTCTAGTTTCTAGAAGGGAGAACCAACTCACCTGTGCGACTATGAAACTGGTGCCAGCTTTTCCTTTCTTTCTCTAGTACCCTTTCTCTCTGCAGAAATATGATACCAATCAGTCTTGAGGGGTAATAACAAACAGTAGCCAGGATACATTGGATACTTACCATGCACCAGCTTGGTGCTGTGTAGCCAGTACCCTGATTACTCCCCACATCATGCTGTGAGGCATTATTATTCACTTTAGAGATGAAGACACCCAGACTGAAGTTACTTGACCAAGGTCAAGATGTTGCTAATCAGCATATTGGGGCCCTAGTAACCCTAAATCTACCTTTTCTAACTGCCATATTTTATTCAGTGAGCCAGACACTGTGCTGGGGTGAATAACATAGGCTCTTGTTTTTGAGGAACTGACAGAAAACTGAGAAATAGACAAGAAATGAGTACACAGATAAATCCGTGCACAGGATGATCCAAACTGGGAGGGAAGGAGGTGCTGAGACAGAGCATAAAGGAGTCCCTGCTACCCAGGGTCACACAGGGAATTCTCAGAGGAGGAGGAGGCCTCTGCACTTGATGAAGGCATTGCACTCACAGTGGTTCTGGAAGAGTCAACTCATGTCTTTCATTGACCAAAGGTGTTCTGGAGGTGAAGAGAGTAGTGTAAGACTGTACTTTCTGTGGGAGAAACTGGTCTTGAGTCTAAGCCACATAATCTCATTCTCTGTCCCTCCCACTCTTCCTGCTGAGAGACTCCTGGATCCCACACACTGACTAATAGTCACTGTCCCACAATGCTCTGTCTCCTCCACACCTGCACTGTCCTTGGTTTCACTTTGAACGATGAAAAAACAAACAAACAAAAAAACATAAAACTAGTTGGTGTTCACTGTATAAAAGTAAATTAATAAACTCAAAAGAAAAAAAAAAAAAAGAAGGGGCGGCACCTGTGGCTCAGTCGGCAAGGCACTGACTGGCCCCATATATGGAGGGTAGTGGGTTCAAACCCGGCCCCCGGCCAAACTGCAACAACAACAACAACAACAACAACAATAGCCAGGTGATGTGGCGAACACCTGTAGTCCCAGGTGAGGCAAGGGGCCTAAGCCCAAGAGTTGGAAGTTGTTGTGTGCTGTGTGACGCCAGGGCACTCTACCGTGGGTGATAAAGTGAAACTCTGTCTCTACAAAAAAAAGAAAGAAAGAATGAGATGATAAAAGATCAAAGGACAAAGATATTTTTAAAAGAAGATTGTTTGGAGATACACCTTATCATCTTAAAAGAATTTCTTTAGGAAACAAATCCTAATAGATTAATCAATCATAGACTGTGTAATGGAATATACAAGTTACTCAGCCCTCCTTCCAAATTCACTATCTGATATTAAGTGGAAGAAAAAGTTCATTCTAAAAGAGCATGGACCCAATTTTGTTGAG
The DNA here is from genome assembly GCA_963574655.1 of Perodicticus potto. Classification (NCBI taxonomy): domain Eukaryota; kingdom Metazoa; phylum Chordata; class Mammalia; order Primates; family Lorisidae; genus Perodicticus; species Perodicticus potto. The sequence continues at coordinate 5,848 of CAUYRH010158409.1, read as the reverse complement.
AAAAAACTCCAACAAGAGTCTAAGTACATACGTCTAGAAAAAAGACTGCAAAGAAAAATAGTAAAATATGAACTGTGCTTATTCAGAGGAATGTAATTAAGAAGGAAACTTTAATTCTTTGTGCTATTATCTAATCTCCCCATTATAATAAATAGGTATTACATATATAATTATTTTAAAAGCCTACTAAAAAAGAATGACTTAGATGTCCCCTTTTAATTAAATGTAGTATTTGCATTCTTATTTCTATAATTTTTTCAATATTTGGTTTAATATTAAATTATAGTTACAGAATTTAAAGAGAGCTTGTGGCTGGGGGCTTATACCTGTAAATCTCAGTACTTTGGGAGGCTAAAGCAGGAGGATCACTTGAGAGCAGGAGCTGAAGGCTGCAGTGAACTCTGATTGAAACCACGGCTCCCTAGCTTGGACAGCAGAGTAAGACCCTATCTTTAAATAAACAGAAACAAAAAGCCCCAAATTGACTCAAAAAGCTATATTTGTATTCTGAAAAATGCAGCAAAATTCTCCATATATGTTAGAATCAGTTTCCATAAATCAAAACTCTCGATTAGCCTATTGATTTACAAACAATAAGTCTTTCTAGCAAGATATGAAAACCACAAATCATAAAAGATAAAAGAGATAAATTTGATGATATAATATTTTGAATTTCTGGATGGGTACAGTTGTTTATACCTGCAATCTCAGCACTGTGGGAGGCTGAAGTGGGAGAATCCCTGAAGCCAGGATTTGAGACCAGCCTGGGCAGCAGGACAAGACATCACCTTCCCCATTCTCCCGTTATTAAAAAAAAAAAAAAATTGTCATGCTTGGTGGTGTGCATATGTAGTCTCCAGTACTTGGGAGGCTGAGACAGGAGGATTGCTTGAGCCCAGGAGTTGGAGGTTACAGTAAGGTACGATTATAGCACTGCACTCCAACCTGGGTGACTGTATGATTCTGTCTCTAGAAATAATAGTAATAATAATGATAATATTTTAAATTTATGTTCAAGAAAGCCTATCATAAAGAAGTTTGAAAGATAACAAAATCAGAGAAAAATATCTGCAATGTACACGACAAAGGATTTGAAGTCCTTAAGATACAAAGAGGCCCCACAAATCAATGATGAACTGATTTCCTAAAAAATAGAAAAATGGCTTGGTGCCTGTATGTCAGTGGTTAGGGTGCCAGCCACATGCACCAGGGCTTGCAGGGTTGAACTCGGCTCGGGCCTGCTAAACAACGACAACTACAACCACAAAATAGGCGAGTGTTGTGGCAGGCGCCTATAGTCCCAGCTACTTGGGAGGTTGAGGCAAAAGAATCATTTAAACCCAAGAGTTTGAAGTTGCTGTGAGCTATGACGGCACCGCACTGTACTGAATCCTGTCCTAGAAGCCGTCATGGTCTGGTGTGATGAGACGACCTGAGCAAGGCAGGATTTGATGACTTACCTGGGGTTATCAGGTGGAAATGGTTTGGAGCTGGTGTGGGCTGGGGCTGTGGGGATTGCTGAACAGTACTCAGTGGAGGCCTGGGAGTTCAGACAGGGGCAGTGTATCTGGACAGGTGGGATGGCAGTGAGGCCAAGGCAAGCAGGACCATGGTTGTGCCCCATTTTGCAGCCCCTACCTGTGCTAAGGGGGTCCCCACTTGTCCTGGGCTCCTCAAATTTCATCTCAGGGAGTAGGGACTCAACCCGTGCTGACCCCACTTCCTCACCACCCCAAGACATGTTGTGGTCACATACGCCTTTCCCATCCATTCCTTCTTGCTGTGGCTTTCTGTACCCAGCACGGCCTCCTCAGCCTGTGCTTTCCAAGCTCACAATTGGGTAATTCATTCAGTTGTTATTTCTTAGGAAAGGCTCATCAGAGGCTCTTCAAAACCTGCACTTCTCTAAAATAACAAACTCTTGGCAGAATTGATACTACCCCAGTGCTAACACATAATTAATAGACAAATTGATGAAAATGGTTATTGAATTACATTACATATGTTCAACAAGTTAAGTAGAGGTATGGAATATATTAAAAAGGCCCAAGTTGAACTTCTAGATATAAAACCCAAAATGTGTCAGGTGAAAAATACAGACTGGGATTAATAGCAGCTTAGGTGTATCCAAAAAAAACATGAATGAATTGAAGATCTATCAATAGAATGTATCCATAATGAAACACAAAATTCTTGTTCTTTTTCATTTATTTTATTTTATTTTTGAGACAGAGAGTAGAGTGCCGTCTCAGAATTTTGGGCTCAAGAGATCCTTTTGCCTCAGCCTCCCGAGTAGCTGGGCCTACAGATGTGGGCCACGTGGCTCAGCTCAGTTTTTTTGGTTTTAGCACAGATGGGATCTCACTCTTGCTTAGGGTGGTCTTAAATCCTGAGCTCTAGGCATTCCACCCGCCTTGGCCTCCCAGAGTGCTGAGTTTACCGGTGTGAGCCACCATGCCTGGCCAAAACACATAATTTTTGAAGGCTGTTCCTAAAATGGCTTTCTCTGCTGTCTTCTACTACATTTTAACTTTCTGTAGTTTCATACCTACTACTCCATGAAAAGTGCTTTCAAAATGTCACCAGTCCTTTTCTTAATATAGTCATCTCTATATACTGACTGCAGTATTTGAAAACTAATACATTCCATTCTTTGTAGAAACAAAGTCTTCCTTTGTTTACAAACGACACCGTTGCCCTGATTTTTATTGCTACCTTGGTGCCATTCTTTATTTCTCTTTTTAAGTTCCTCTTTTCTTTACATTCCACCAAAAAAAAAAAAAAAAAAAAAAAGGAAGGAATAGAAAATTAGCAAGCTAACTCCCAATCACTGCCTGACTTCCAACTCATTCTGTTCCTATCCTTGGGTCGTAGACAAATTAGGTAACCATTCTAGGTCTCATCTGCTCTCTGATGATACTGGTGGTGACACTGATTGTCTGAGCCAGGCTCCCTAGAGACAGATTTCTGGGCGATGGATTAGGTGGCAAGGAGTGAGGCAGGAGGACAGGAAGGAGAATGGGTGCTTGAGCCAACTTCAGACTGCTCAGACAGGGGCTCTGCGGCACACCTTGCTCTGCAATTCAAGGCTGCCTTTCAGCGGGGGCTGGCCTTTTGGATCCCACGGGAGCCGGGCATTGACAGGAACTACATGGGTAACTGTCCAGCGGAGGCTGCTCCTGCTGGCTGAGAGCAATTGTCCAGCACAGGGTGAAGACAGAGTTGTCAGCAGCTAACTCACTCAGCAATAGGGATAGGACAGGGATAGGGGGATAAGAGGCATTTCTGGGCAGACGCACAGTGCCACTGAGCTTTGCTGTATGCCAGATACTGTTCCAAGCACTTTACGTGCACTAACCATTGATGCTCATGGTTGCCCTATGAACTAGATTGGACATTCTATTATAATCTGCATTTTACAGATGAAGAAACTGAGGCACAGAGAGGTGAAGTAACTCAACCAAAGACACACAGCTACAAGTAAGGAGTAGAACTGGTTTGGGGAAAATTATCTTTAACTTTAGTGAGCAATTTCTGTCTGGTGTCACTTATTCAGCCAATTATCCATTTACTCGTCATTTTTGAGAGCCCTCCATGTTCCAGAAATTACATAAATAATTCAAGCACCATCCAAGACCTCCAGGAGCTCAAACTTTATAGGGAGTGGCACAATGTGGGTTACTTAATTACTTAATACAATACTGAGTGCCCTGAGATAGAGAAGCACCCAGGCCATTAACTCTGCCAAGGGGCATTGAGAGAAAGGCCAGGAGAAGATGAGGCTGTAGTGAGGTCTGGAAAAATATGCATATTTTTTTTTTTTTTTTGAGGCAGAGCCTCAAGCTGTCACCCTGGATACAGTGCCGTGGCATCACAGCTCACAGCAACCTCCAATTCCTGGGCTCAAGCGAGTCGCTTGCCTCCGCCTCCCAAGTAGCTGGGACTACAGGCGCCCACTACAACGCCCGGCCATTTTTTGATTGCAGCCGTCATTGTCGTTTGGTGGGCCCAGGCTGGATTCGAACCCACCAGCTCAGGTGTACATGGCTGGCGTTTTATCACGTTGAGCCACAGGCGCCGAGCCAAAATATGCAGATATTAAGAGCTAATGTGTAGACAGTGATTTCTGGCCAAGGGAGCATGGTGGGAAGGCACTGAGAAGAGGAAGCAGGGGGCAGGGCAGAGAGGGGTGAGTGTTTGGAGAAGGCTGAGTGGTGGAAGGCTGTGAGAGGCCTGGAGGTTGCCTGGGCTGGGCGAGCAAGGAGCCCTGCACTACTGGGTTAGTCTTCAACTTGAAAAGGCTGGTTCAGTGAAGGTGTCAAGGGGTCTCAGTCCCCCAAACCCCTTACAACATAGAAATAGACAAGAAAACCACCCCTCTGGCCCTCCATTCAACCTGGTGCCACCACCTCTGAGACTCAGGTAGGTTGGAAAAGGTCTGCTGAGCAAGGCCCATAGTCAGGGAGGAGTTGAATCCCTGAGAATCCCAAGGGAAACTTTACTATTGGCTCAATAAGAAAAGAGAATCACAGAATCAAAAGAAGGAGGTCTTAGAAAAACCAGGGAGGCAGGAAACATTGCCCTTATCTCTCTGCCTCATCTTGTCCTGTCCTGTCCTGTCCTGTCAGAATCTAACTGTGGTGCCCTACAGGTCTAGTGCCCACTCCCACCTTTATCAAAAGCCCTTGCTGCTGGATAACTGCTCCTGCAGGCGGGAGAGGACCCCAAACAGGATGAAGTTCATAGTCTGGGTATAGCTGTGATTTCACTGTTGATGATGTAAGAGGAATCCAGGGGAAACATTGCCAAGAACTAGGACCCCTGGCTGGTTTCATCAGTAAAGGGTCAATACGATTAATCAGATTTTCAAAGGGGGCGTGTGACCCTAAAATTGCTAAGAGCCCTAAGGAAGCAGGTGCTCTGTCTAACTCACCATTCCATCTTCAGTGCTCTGCTGAGAGCCTGGCAAACAGTAGGTGCCTAGTAACTGTCTATTGCTCCTTTGGAAAATATGATCTTTTTTTTTTTTTTATGCCACTTGCAGAACTTTATTTCTTTTTAATGACATTAAATACAACTGCTACAAGGGAAAAGACATGGTAAAGAGGAGGCACCAAACATCAGTTTCATAATTGATCCTGACAACAAATCAGGGCCTACATTAAATGCAAAACTACAAGTTATTTCAGGCTCCTTACTTACAAGTAAACTATGTAAACAGAACATTTTTACTCTGCTTTGTCAAGACCCCTGTGGTGAGACAATGTCAGCATGGATGAAGAAAGCTAGGTGGACAGTTAAATGCATATAACCCTTACTCAAATAAAAAATATAGCAAGAATTCTACCTGAAATACTAAGAGGGCAACATCAAATATTTATATAGGCAGCTCTGAAAAGTAATTAAAACCCCAGGTTCTACCCTCTACCATCTTTTAGGTGAATAGGCCAGATAATGCATTTTCTTTGGCTTTGTTTTTTCTTCTTAAAGAATACCATGTTAACCACTAGAGAACAGCTCTCTCTTCCCCCAGTTCAACAGATTTAATTAAGCTGCTAAAGCTTTGGAAAAACAAAATTATTTGTGCTGAGAGGAAATGTGATTGTCACATTTTCTAGTTAACCTGTCACTCATTTGATTTGGCAAAGGCAGTGCTCCTGTTACACATTTCAGTATTAAACGCCCCTGTACCAGAAGGGCAGGAACGTGAGTCTTAGAATTTTGCCTAAGCAAAATGCTATCCCTTTACTTCTTGGGATATCTGTGGGGAATTTGACAGCTTCAATGCTAGCTATTCCAGCTTTATTTAATTTTAACTATGTTATGGTCCCAAAGGTGGATGTTTGGC
>CAUYRH010158406.1:0-82714 GCA_963574655.1 Perodicticus potto | reverse complement strand
TCTTGAGGGGTGATGACACAAGCTGGAGCCATGAGAATTTGCCCCGGGCACTCTCAGTCCAGTTTGGGCTCCAATGGGGTCCCTGTCCCAGGAGGCCTTCGCCTCTGGGGACAGGCCACCCTCCAGTGGTCACCCTTGCATTCTGGACGGAGCAATTATATTTTAATAGAACTGAGACTTTATTCCATGTATTACCTAGTATAGTTAGGTTATCAAAATTAGGCAAAACTTCCTTGAATTCCCTGGCTGCATTTTCTTCCATAACATTCTTCCCAGCAGGAACTGTCTCTGTGTTGGTTTATAGTCAAAGATAGATCAGTTACTATTTGCAGCAACCTGGTAACAATTCAGTGCATTGAATAATAAGGAAGCTTGTATTTTCTTTTTATTTTGTACATAATTGGTAAGTATTTGCTTTTTAGAAAACAGAAAAAATAATTTAGCAGCATTAAGTAAGTCCGTCAATTCTCTCCAAATTTCTCCTACTTTACCCTGAGTAAAAATGTTCCTAGTGAACTTAGATTTCATCAGAGAATTTTAGTGGTAAAACTATTTCTCTGAATTACCCTCCCTCCCTCTCACAACAATAGCAATCATATATTTCTGACCATTATTCCTAAAGTCATCGGAGAAAAAAATCAGTAGATTAATATGCTTGTGAATCTTAATATGATTTAACTCCTAATAAGAAGGGAGAAATTGCTATTTCTTCAAGTTTTATTAGTATTATCATATTTACAAAGGACTTTTCTACACATTATCTTATTCTAACGATTCCTGTTTAACTATTCTCTTTTTTCTTGACATAAGAAGTAATAAAATGAGAGACCAAATACTTTCTTAAAATGGTCGAGTAAGAACTGGAGTCTTCTCAATCTTAGGCATTGTATTTTCTATGTGTTCGTAAACGTCTTTCTCTGTAATCCCAGACGATAACAAATTACGTCATTTTGGTTCAGCCTCAAGTCAGTTTCCTCTCAACTCACATGATGCATAATCTCTGCTTTAAAAAATTTAAACAGTGGACAGTTAGGTTAGCGAGTGACCACGCTGACATGTCAGAGCCAGGTTAGTTATGACTCCTTTGGCAACCTTCCATGGGAACCTAGGAAATCCACCCTTCTAGATGACTGCGGACTCTCTCACGCATATACTGGCCATAAGATACAAACACAAGAATGACAACCACAAACAGGAATGATTTCTGCTGCCTCTTCCAGTACCTGCAAGTCACTTTTGACATTCTCTTATAGTCTCTTTGTCCCAGAAGGAGACATTGAGCCAAACATTTAGGTACAATAATTTCTTAAGGAAGAGTTCTCAGAAGAAGTCAAAAAGGGACTAGACCAGCAGAATAAATAAGGAAGAAACCAAGCAAGGTGTCGTCTTGAAGTCCCAGACTTAACCTCCCCTCACAGGGGACTCTAATATCAGTTTGGCCCCAGAGACTGTGGCTCCACATAATGATAAAGGAGCTGGGTTCTTGCATTCCTGTGTCACTCCATTTTGGCTGTGGACCAACACAAGGTGGAGAAGCAATCCAAAAGCAAACTCCCTCAGAGAAATCCGCTGGAAGTTGCAAATAGATGCCATTAGCTATTAGCCATTAGTAGCAGAAGCTGGGTCATGGGAGCATAGAGCTGGGAAAGAGATCACAGGGGCTTTGGGCAAAACCAACAGTGTCTGATGTACACTTGAAACCAGGGACTGCTACTGTCTTCGGCCTTGTTCTCTGTAGGTAGAAGAAGTTCATTCATCACCAATTAATACCTTCCTCAGCTGTCTTAGTCCATTCTGTGCCACTATAACAGAATACCACAGACTGGGTAACTTACACACAACAGAAATGCATTTGGTACATGGTTTTGGAGGTTGGGAAGTCCAAGAGCATGGCACTGGCATCTTGGTGAGGCCTCTGTGCTGTGTCAGCCTGTGGTCAAAGGTGGAAGGACCCAAGAAGACGAGAGGGAGTGAGCAAGAAAGGGCTGAATTCGACTTTATAGGCATTCACTCTCACTGTAATAGACCCTCTCCCATGATAATGATGTTAATCCACTCAGGAGAGCAGAGCCCTCATGATCTATTCCCCATCTTTTTAAGCTCCACTTTGTAACATTATTGCACTGCAATATACATTGTATGTTTTCAACCCAGCACTAAGAGGCAGCTCCCTGATAATGCTAGTTTCCTTTTAATTCAATTCCCATTTTGTTTCTAGACCTAGAATTTTAAGATTAACAATAAAGTAGAAAACATCAATAAGAAGAACACACTCTCCAGTGCAGTGGTTCTCAACCTTCCTAATGCTGTGACCCTTTAATACAGTTCTTCATGTTGTGGTGACCCCCAACCATAAAATTATTTTTGTTGCTACTTCATAACTGTAATTTTGCTACTGTTATGGATCGTAATATAAATATCTGATATGCAGGACATATTTAGGTGATCCCTGTGAAAGGGTCATTTGACCCCAAAGGGGTTGCAACCCATAGGTTGAGAACTGCTGCTCTAGTGCCTTGATCTGGCTTCTGTTCTAAAATGCGTAAGGTTTTCCCTTAGGTGGGAAATAATTTAACTCAGAGGGGAAACCCAACTTCAGGGGGAAAAAAATCATCCTATCTTTTTTGAACCAAAGATTTGCTTGAAATCGAAATTTTATTATTATTGCTAGTTTTACTTTATCCTTTCTTGATAAGCTTCTAAAATCAATGTGGCCACTCACGGATACTTGCTTTAAGCTGTTCAGTCGCTGCTTCTCCTGGCCCTGGGAGAGACCCAGCTATTCCACAGGGCATGATGCACACTTACTGGCTGCATTGAGTATCAGAGTTGCATTTCAACTTGCTAAGCAGAATGCTTTCTCTGAAGTATTTGACCAGGAAGAAGGACAGGGAAGAAAAAAAGTAAGTTGGTAAAAGATAGCAGATCTTGGTATAATTGAGAGGCGTCATTTTCCCTCTCTGAGCATCAACATTTCAGTCTTTTAAAATGAGATAGTAATTCTTTCTCTCTCAATAATGAGGGTGATGACGATAAACAATACACTGAACATCCATAGAGCTTGGAAGGCTGGAAAAAAATACACATACATCTACACTATTGAAACCAGGGACTGCTACTGTCTTCGGCCTTGTTCTCTGTAGGTAGAAGAAGTTCATTCATCACCAATTAATACCTTCCCCAGCTGTCTTAGTCCATTCTGTGCCACTAACAGAATACCACAGACTGGGTAACTTATTGTTATAGCAGAAATCACAGTAAGCAGAGGGAGACCAAATGCATTTTAGTTGTTTAACTTGCACTGAATGTGTTATATCTTGCCACAGTGCTTACATTCTTATAAGCTAATTGAATTCTCCTTGGGTCTAAACCGGGGAGGAGAAAAATACACATATAATGTTTGAATTAATGTAAGATTCCTCAGTTTGTGAAAGAATTTGCTAACGAAACACCATGTGGAATCAAAAATGAATTCAAGTTGGAAAAGAAAAAAGTCAACTAGCAATGACTTTTCCAACGCAGCCATGGCTGTGGGCTAAAGGGTTCAGGCTCCCTTTAGGTCAAGTAGTAGATATTTTAATTATCCTCACATTGGAGCTCTAGAGGCCTTTGACGCCTCACTCTTTGGCATAAACATCTACTCCTGGACCCCTCTTTTCTGTCCAGTCACTGGTTCATTGGGTACAACAATCCCCCATCAGTCTTCTGCTGAGTACCACTGTGTTACTCTGTTGATGCCTACATTTCAGGCCCTGGCACAGCCCAGTGAGGATCATTTGGGTGCTACCATGTCCTATAGGGTGTCTATTCTTAGTGCTCCACTGGGCTTCAGAGTTTTCCTTCTGGTACTGTTGCTGTTCTGGCAGGAATTACCCCAAATGCTTTGGTTACTATACCGTTACTATACCAATGCTGTCTTTTAGTAAAAAAACAACCTCCACCGTCAGGAGTGCTGCCCCCCTTATGTTTCAATGAAACAGATCCCGAAGCAGCGCGTTGCACTCCAACGTGTTTAAAAGGTGTTAGTAAAGTAAGTTTATTTTCCCTACTTTGCACGTTCAAACTCCCTATTCTCCATTGCACACAGGTATATATTCACATCATCCAGCTGGGAGACAGACCCAGATGACAGATACTCGCTGCACGCAGGCTTCCTAGCTCCTCTGTTGGGTAAGGCTGCCTCTGTCTCCATGGGTCAAACTCTTGTTGCCAGGCAACTTCTTCCTTCAGAATGAGAACTCTCCCAGGAGGACCCTCAATCCAAATGCAAACAAGCTTCTGGCAGCTGCTCCCACCAATTTTGCAGACATGCCCAGGCAAGACTGAATCTCTCTTACAGCTAAATTGAGATTCTCCATTACGGTAATTGAAGGGACCGAAGATTATTCTTTCTACTCTGTCTTTAGTAAGGTCTTTTTCTTTTCTGATATATTAGATGCATAATAAAAGAGCACTATGTTATTTTTATTATTATTTTTTGAGACAGCATCTCACTATGTTACCCTCGGTAGAGTGCTGTGGTGTCACAGCTCACAGCAACCTCAAACTCTTGGGCTTAAGCGATTCTCTTGCCTAAACCTCCCAAGTAGCTGGGATTACAGGTGCCCAACATAATGCCCAGCTATTTTTTTATTGCATTTGTCATTGTAGTTTAGCTGGCCCAGGTGGGGTTTGAACCCACCAGTCTCGGTGTATGTGGTAGGCACTGTAATCACTGTGCTACGGGCACTGTCCAAGAGCACTGTTTTAAGATTATAATCCATCTTCATCTAGTAAACTACCCCCCATGTTAATATATTATTTGGCCATTCATCTTGGCTAAGACTAGTGCAGAGAAGAATCCTGAACAAATTAAATTGCTTTCTTCTGTAGAGCCTTACAATTGTCTCTGTTGACAGTTATATCTAAAGCAGTAGCTCTGAACAAAATTTATTAAGAACCTTCTTCTAAAGACCAGGCGTTGTGCTAAGCCTTAGGACTAATGGTGAATACAGAATAATTCCTAACATCTATGAGCTCACAACTGGCTGACCATCAGCCATACATGTAAGCATAATATAATGTGGTCCATACTACAACAGATTATTTGAAAACCTAAGGAAAAAAGCAATGATCCAACCTTATAGGAAAAGTTACCTTGATTTATGTAGAAGGAACATCAAACTGTCCTGTTATCTTCAACTTAGGTCTGTGGCTTGCATTCCTGGTGGTCAGGCTTTCCTTCTCATCTGTAGTCGTGATGGTATTTTCGTAGCCACATCAACAGCTTTCCATCCATGTGCTTACTCTGAGACCAAATCTTCTAGTTTGCAAAGCAGACGTGAAGACAGGCGATCCCTGAGTTGCAAACATACAACTGACAAATGTATAATCCCACTTATGAATGGAGGCTATTACAGTAAGTCTTCAAATTGCCAACCTCCGACTTACACAACTCACATTTATGAATGGAAGCTGTGTATGACAGGTAATAGATGAATGCACCCATTCCAACTTACATACAAATTCAGCTTCAGAACACACCTACAGAACCTACCTCATTCGTAACCCAGGGGCTGCCTGTCTGTGGGTAACCAGATATGTGCCAGTATTTATCCTGCAAACCACCATGTTCCATGAATGAGTCAGCAGCGCTGCGTTCCGCTGTCTGCTGCTTAATCCTCCCTGACTTGGAAGGTGCCCACCTCCGTGGAGGCTTTCTTACGAAGTCTGATGAGATTAAAACTTCAATTTCCCGAAAGACTGATGGGGAAGAGCCCAACATTGTTTCTTAAATGTTAACTTAAAAAACACTTGTATTAGGGGCGGCGCCTGTGACTCAAAGGAGTAGGGCGCCAGCCCCATATGCGGGAGGTGGCGGGTTCAAACCCAGCCCCTGCCAAAAACTGCAAAAAACAAACAAACAAAAAAACCTTGTATTAAAATGTACAGTGATCCGCAGCATTTCCTGTAAGTTCAGAATGAGAGACACATGAGGGAGAATTTCTCTATAAACCCTCAGAATGCTGGGGTGGGGAGGGGGGGCACTTTTCTCATGGAAGGTTGGTAAGATGAAGGAGGGGGCAGGGGAGTTTTCCAAAAGCCTATTTCCTCTTTGAAAGCTGGACACAGAGCCTGGCACAGAGCCAGAAGAGCAGGCGCTGTTGGTAGATGGTGGGTGAGTGGGCGAATAAACGAAGCAGACACACGGGGAAGGGTGTGGGTTTCATTCCTGGGTTAGCTTCTATAATAGACACACGAGAGTGAGAAATCCCGTCTGCAGTTAGAACTTAGCCTCACTTGTTACACCCAGGGAAATAATCTACACCTGTGGAGAGATGGTCTTCACCTGCATCCTGGTGGCTTCCCAGAATGAGCCCTGCGAGGTAGACATCGCTCTAGAGACCAGCAGGCGGGAAGGGGTGAAGAGCAAGACCTTTGGAGTCAGGCAGGTGGTGGTGGTTTTCCAGCTTCAGCACTGGCTGGCTGTGTGTCACCAGGCGAGGTTTGGAAACGCCTGCCTCAGAATGCTGTTGTGAAGACCTGGTGATGCTGTCTGAGTGGCATGGCACCCACAGTTACAATCCCATATTGTGCCGATGAAGAGGCTGTTGGCTTTTTCTCAGCCCCACCTCTTCAACTTCCGTAAGAGGGTTTTGTCAGACTTCTTAGAATGGGAGTTGGCCACCTTTCCCAAACCCAAGTTCCCACTTCCCTTCCTCCTCATCTATTTCCATTCCCCTTGTCAATTCCACACCACTCCACATCCGGTCTCCACTGTTCCTGCCTAGATCCTATTGCGTCCTGTCATCACCTCCCATCTACAACATGACCTTCACCTCCTGAATCGCTCCCATCCTCCCCTGTCCTCCTCTGTCTGCACTCCATCGCCTTAGTACCCGGTATTCAGAATTAATGCTATAAACCCTGTTTCCAAACCCTGTCTCCTGGTGTGGGACACAGAGTCCTTACTTCATAATTTAGTCCCAACTAGCCACACTAGCTCTACGTTTAAATTTCCTCCAACTCTATCTGTATCTAACCTGTACCCTCCAAACCAGCTCAAAAATACCCTGTTCTTTCATGCCTCTGGGCATTTTTTCATGAAAGGTAATTTGCAGTAATAACATTTACCCCATTCTCTGTTGAGTGAGCAAAATCTCTTTTTAAACCTAGTTAAATTATAATCCTCAGAGAGTAGTAGCTTCTTCTGTGGTTTTTACGGCGTTTATGATATAATTATCACTGTCCTTTTAAATTGCCATAAAAAGTATTAGTGAGCAATTTCTCTGTGTCAAATGATAATTCTTATTGTATATAATATATATACACATATGTATATATGTTACATATACCCTATATAGGCGCCCTATGTATATATGGTACGTACTCCCTATATGGTAATCCTAGCAATATCCTTTCAAGATTATTCAGCTCTTATGGGTAAATAAACGAGGCTCCACAATGATTAGGAATATGGCGAGGTTCACACAGCACCCACGTAGCAGTGGCCTTGGCAATAAACACAGGATGAAAGAGTCTAAGCACAGGATTCTTTTCACTTCGGGACTGGTCACGTTGCAGTGGCTTCTTTACTAGTCCTAGAGCTAGAACGTGCTCCCGTAGAAGGACTGGGGGAATTTAAACGAGACACTTTGTATTCTTCTTTGCTTCATCAGCTCTTAGCCCAGGGCCCTGGATATCACACACACAGTACACTTGGGGAATGCAAAGAGTGAGCTTCCAGTACATGAATGAGACTTGAATGAATCTTGGTGGATCAGCTTTGCAAGGGCTGCAGGAAAGTCCTAGAGATAAATTCTCAAACATCTCATGGTTTCAATGTGAGCATGGCAGTGAGCAAAAACAGAGCGTGTCTCCCTTTGCAACCCTGCAAGGGAGATACGGATGTACCAGCTGACCAGATATGGGAGAGCATTTTCACCTAAGCCGAATCTGGAACCTGTGCCTTTGATTGCAGCCTTAGTCATACAGGGGATGACTAGTTGCCATGTAGTCTCTTGGGAAGTTACTCGTCACTTACCTCAAGCTCCCATCACTTCCATCCTTACAGAAAATCTCCATCACGTCGCTTCCCCCACAGGTTCCAGCTCTGTGCTCATCTTCTGAGGACGGCAAGGAAAAGGAACCAGAGAAAAGCTCTGTCCCCAAGGGGCTGCCTTTCTAGTCAACCTGACCATAGTCGCCAAAAACGTTCTGTGACTTCACGGCTTTGTTCTGTTCGTGTTTGCAAAACAAACTCTGTGAAGCTTAGTGTCTCCAATCGGGACAGTAAGTATCATAATTTGTACACATCTGAAATCTTACAAAAGCATGAAGTGACTCAGGGTCCGCCAGAATAAGAAACAGCATCTTGGACTCCTAACTTCTGCCTGAGCCTCATGCCCTAGGGAAGCTGCTGCCCAGGGAGGTCCTGGCTGCCCTGTGGGGGCAGCCAGAGTTGATCAAAGTCCCCTGACAGCTGGATTTTGTTGCTTCAATCAGTGTCTTCAAGGTCCCACGACCACGAATAATTTCAACGTCAGACAATGGTTTTTTCTGATTACTTCATGGTAAGCATATTTTTAAATGATCTTGTAGAGGCAGAGTTAGCAGGTGCCTTTTCCCAGGGAAGTGTTCTCAGTCACCTTGCCTGATCCTGTTGAAAAAGCAAACATTTCACTGCATTTTCCATCAGCTGATGAGTCATCCAGCGTATCTCACAGTTGGCTCTGCTCCTGCAGTTGCTGATGGGCAAACTGGAGCCCCTTCTGTAACGTGGTTCTGCTACAGAGCTATTACAGGATAGCTAATGAAACGAAGCCATAAGGCAGGAGAAAACTGTGCCATCACCTTCATAATCTGTGCAACCTTTCATCATTTGCCAAGCACCAATTTTCTAAAAATGGGGACTGCAGCACCTCACCAGGAGACCAAATCCTAAACTGGAATTTGTGATTGTTTACAATGCATGCACATTGCCCCAGCCTCGGGGAGGGAAGGCAGCCAAAGCACTGGGCGGAGGAGGACGCCCTTCACAATGACCTTGAAATCTAAATTAGCTCCTGCTAATTGGGTGGAGTGAACTATCATTTCCATTTCTGAATTTGTAAAATTGTTTTCTTCTCGGGGAAAAATGAAACATCTGTTCTACTGGGTGAACTCAGTTCTGAGTAAGTTTGTCCTCTCATGTTTTGGGGGCGCTGGAGGAGGGAGAAAAAGGAGGCTCCCTCCTGGCAGCGGGGCTGGGAGTCAGGTGGATGATAAGCGTCCTCAGCTGGCTTCCCTGGGGGTCGTTCCACTGGCCAGGCTGCGCGTTCCCTCGTCTCTGTCTGCAGGACAAGCAGCCTCCTGCCCAAGAAAGGAAGACCCGGTATCTCCTGAGTTCCCATATGGGACTGTACTTGTGGGCCAGCGTTCTTGCAGAAGATAAAGAGTCTCATGTCATCCCCATCATAAATCTGAGGTTCAGGGATGTGAACTTGCCAACATTGCCTGAGAAAAAAAGGAAGGATTTAAACTTAGATCTGACTGGTTTCAGAGCTCAGGCTCTGTATACCTCATTTTCCTTCACACCATCCAATCCTTTGATGAATTGTATGGAAATTTTCACGTTCGTCAGCTTCCAAAACGGAACGTGGACATGTTGAGAAGGGCAAGAAGTAAGAAGAGATCATCACTCTTCTCATTTTCTTCAGGAGCTTTAAAGCATGAGCAGCCACATGGCCTCCTAACAGCTGGCAGTTCCTTTTTTCAGGTCCTCGTGTTATTTGCTGGGCGATGGTGCTCAAGCCCAATCATTCCATTTAGTCAAGTTGTGAATTCGAAGGGAAGAGTTATCGTCATCTAAGTGGCTTATTGTGAATTGCTTGGACCTTGGTTTTATAAGAGAAATAAACTACTGACTGGTCTTAGAACACAAATGTCCTCACTTTATAGATTTAACCACGTGAAAGTGGCTAACTTATTCATATTTCCATACCTGCTCCACAACCTGCTGCATTTTAGGTGAGGACGTTATGAGGTCAGGAGCAACATGGTACCTGCTGTCCTGGGTGCTGGCGTCTTCAGATGTCACAGAATAGGCAGCATCGAAGACCGATTCTGAGTCGGACAAGATCAGAGTGTGGCAGAGGCCGAGGTATGACCTGCCCAATTCCAATGACACCCCAAAGCACTGAAACGTTCACAAAGCTCCCGTAGGCATGTCCAGTCCAACTGTCTTTTCTCTGAAGTTTGAAGTCGCACCATATTCCAGTGACTCACAGGTAGCGGTATTATTAGGCTTGTGTGCCAGCTGGCAATGCTTAAATAACTATGTGCATATATTCCCTTAATCTTCAGGTAACTCAGTTTGGAGACAGCCTTAGAATAACCAGATGAAACAAACACACAGAAACATTATTTTTTAATCTGACAATTTGGCAGGTGTTTTAAACAATAAAGAAGACTGCATTTCTAGGCTGGGTAAACTATTGGGGAGAGAAGCCTTGTGTGGTAAGAGAAGGTGCTCTCCCCCTCTCTGATAACCAGTTATCCTGTGCCAACCCATGAAATGGAATCACCTGGAAAATACCATTGACCCACTTGGTCTTGAAAAATCAGCATTCTATCCACGAATACAAATTATAAGATTGCACTGAATTATATAGCATGTTGATTCATATGTTTTACTCATAAAACATAGACCTGTACATCTGAAAAACTTGTTGTGGGCTTGTTATATTCAGGTGTTTTTTTTGTTTGTTTGTTTTTTGAGATAGAGTTTCACTATGTTGCCGTGGGTAGAGTGCTGTGGCATCACAGCTCACAGCAACCTCCAAGTCTTGGACGTAAGCAATTCTCTTGCCTCAGCTTCCCAAGTAGCTGGGACTACAGGTGCCCATCACCATGCCCAGCTATTTTTTGTTGTAGTTGTCATTGTTGTTTGGCAGGCCTGGGCTGGGTTCAAACCCGCCAGCTCTGGTGTATGTGGCTGGCACCCTGGCCTCTGAGCTACAGGTACTGAGCCTGTATTCAGGTTCTTTTTGTGCCTTTTCAGAGGATTGGGGACTGAGGTTGGTTTTAATTCAGTGGTCAATGAAGAAGTCTTCTTTGTAAGAATGGCTTAGTGAACGATGCCCAAATACAAGGCTTTATTTTTCAGGATCTCGCAAAGAAGTGGGAGGGAAGAAGGGAGAACAGCGGTGAAGGGCTGATTTTAATCTAGGTTTCTTGGGTGGAGAGGGAGCCAACACCAAGTGCAAAAGGTATGTGTCATTCTCACTATTCCCTGCAAAATCGAGTCCATGTCATGGGCCTTTCAGCCCTTAGACTCTGACCGCTGGTGTTTTTGACCATGATGTTGTGAGCTTAGTTACACTTATACGTTTCTGATTTAAAAAACTTATAGGATACTCTTTCCTTAATCTTGGTTTTTAAAATGCCCATCAGCACCTGGATTCCTCACTTGCTGACCGACCTATGTGAATATCATGAGTCTGTAGTTCCCGTGATGGATTCTTTAGACTTCCAGCATCTATCACGTTTCAAGCACCGTGATAAGCCCTGGACATACATAAGACAGAGAGTGTCTCTCCCTCAAAGAATACACTGTCTCCGGAGGGGACGGGAAGAGTCCCAGTTCACTACAAGTTAGGAGACAGATGGAAAATACTGTGTTGAATGAACAGGATGCTAGCAAATAGCAAAGGAGCGGGACTCACAACCTGGGAAAGCTGGAAATTTGTCATGAAAGGATTCCATGACAGAGAAAGAGAATTTCTTTCCTCACAGAAATGGTAAGAGAAGCTTGTCAGAAGGATAAATGGAGAAGACAGTTGCAATAAAATGGAATAGTCTGCACAAAGGCATGAGTATATAACGAGAAAAGACATTGCGTTTCTTAAGACAGGTGGGTGACCGAATGTTATATCCAAGATGATTTTAGGATACAGCATTAAATAATATTGAATACAACAGTGGAAGTAACTTCCCCCATCAACTCCTTCTCAATCCTGGCTAATGTAAGAAATAAATCTTTTTGTGTTTCTCAAATATATTTCCCATCCCTCTAACACTTGCCGATCTCCTTTGTCAGAGAACAGGCTTATGGCTCAGAGATTTCAGCAGGCAACAGTATCTTGTTAGAACTTAATAACTTGGTTTCATTTTTACTCTATTTACTTTTATAGTTTTATTTTAATTATGGCAACTGATATCAGTTTTTCATTCATAGCATCAATACAAAGTTTTAGTTGAAATGACTTTATTTTAGTTAAAAATGCAGTCAATTAAAAATAAACAGTATGCAAAAAATAATACAGAAGGTACATGAACATGTCATTAATCATGAAGTTGGAATGCCAATGACTAGAGTTTCATAACACTGGTGTGGTATATTTGGGAGATGGAAAATCCTAAGATCCGAGTGAAGAACGGGAGGCAAGTTACAACTGTTTGACAGAAGGGCCTCTTATGGCAGTCTGGGGGCCACGGTGAGGTTATAGTCAGGAGACTGCCTGGTAAGGTTTGCAAGTTGGAGAGACCCTTCCAGCAGTATGTGAAGGGTGGCCCAGAGCGCTGAAGGCAGCAGTTCGGTCAGGAGACTCAGTGACAGATGGTAAGGGGCACGCAGGAACAGAGCCGAGGCAGCAAGGTCATGGAGGAGCAAAGGGGTTTGGGCGACACATCAGCGGCACAATCACTAGTGTCACCAATTAGATGTGGATGGAAAAATTGGGTCAGTGGGTGACATGTGGTTCTAGGGACCAGCTGAGGGGATAGTTCCCCTTTGTTACTCTTTTGCTAGATAGCTGACACGATTTTGACCCTGAGTGGAGCCCTAGATCTCATTAACTACATGAACAAACACCTCAACAGGAAGGGCCCTAATACTTCAGACCCACACAGCAGAGTGCAAAATACGTGGTGGGGTAGCATCTTTTCATGTTGAAAGATAAGATTTGGGCAGAGCAAATAATGGAAAAGACATAATGCCATGTGACTCTAGAACTTTCTAAAGGGCACACGACTAACCCAGGAAGATTTCCTAGTCTAATAAAATTACTTTACATTCTCTTTAAATGTAATAGTTTCTGACTAAACATCTGTTCAAAGTATTAAATTGTATGCTCTTATGACTTCAGAGCTTTTGGAATTGCCGTATTTTGCAGGGCGCAGTACGCTGTCACGTATAATTGCTCTTGTGTATAAAGCCCACATTTTTGGCCCAAACTGTCAAGAAAAAAACTTTCATTTGATTGAATTCATTTAATTCCATTTTTTATTTGTTTATAATTAGGTACTTGTTTTATGTTATAAAGTGAATTTTAGTGCTTATTTTTTAACATATTATGGTACAAGAAAGAGTTACACTTTTAACACATACGCATCAATAAAAGAATTTAAAATGTTTACATAGACATGGAATTAGTACTACTTATGTATAATGTGTAGCCTATTTTTCCTTCCAAAATCTGGATTAAAAAAGTGCATATTATATGTGACAAAATATGGTGGAGGTGCCTGTCAAGGGAAGATCTGGAAGAGAGGGCTCTAAACTAGGAGATAGGAAGTGAGGTCTTCGTTTTGTAAAAAACAATTATTCTGAAGGGAAGATGGGATTTTTGTGGGAGGGACGTGTGTGAGGGCAGAACCATCTCAAGACTGGAAGCAATCCCGTTACAGGGAATCGGAGGACTCAAAGTGGCTCTCACACCTTATTTTTCACAGTGGAGAGGGCCTGGAATCAAGGGGGAAATTGCTGTTTCCTTATCAGATTCAACAGTACATGCCAAGGAAGCCCTTTCCTCTAAAGAAGATGAAAAGTTTACTTTAGGCTCAACCTGGAGAAACTAAAAGGCCTTCGCAAAGCAATCCTCCCCTGAACCCCCTGAACACTCTCCAAGCCCATCCAGAGAAGGACTCACAGAAGGGCAAGGGTGATTCACCTTGTCAGTATCGGAAGACAGGTGTTAGCATAACCCCTGATAATAAGTACACAGGTACAGAACCTACCTCTTGAAGAAAGGAAGCTCTTTAAAAAAAATAGAAAAATGTCTTCATGAATTATTTTTATGTGAGCTTGAGTTACAATTGTTTTCAATAAAAATACATTTTTTTATTTAAACAAAGGGTAATAGATGGAAAATTAATTATATTAGATTCTCTTGCCATTAACAACGCCTATATCACAAGATTGATGATTGATGTATAATAAGGTGGAGTCACGCACCACCCTTGATGTGGGATGAAGTTTTAAAGGATTAATCCAAATAGGTTAAATCCATAAATTAATGGCTTCCTACCTAAGGTGAGGGAGAAAATCCTCTTTGATGTGTAGAGTAAAACCTAAGGAATTATTGAATCGAACGGGAGCCATTCTAGGAGCTACGTCGCTTGTTTAATTTAGGAGTTCATCTGAGAACTGGCTCCTAATTTTGTTACTCTTCAGGATTTTCCTGGGATTCTAGTTTTGTAAAGAAATGGAATATGTGTGAACATCCCAGTCACAAACTAAGACAAACAGGTTTGCACAGATATTCTGTCACTTTAGCATCATTTCTGTTCATTGTGCTACATGTCTGCAGTGAATTTGAAGGTAGTGTCATAAAACTCTACAGAGTCACAATTCATTAAATTTCTTTGAAATGATAATAAAAAGAATTAAAAATTAGAGAGTGAACATGAAATGTGGCTGCATAAGAAGAAAGTTATACTTACAATGCCTTATGAAACACATCAACAGCTTATTAAAGCTAAAACTTTAAATGGTTGTCAACATGCAGTTGTTATTAAAAAGATTTGCTTGCTGGTACTTGATCAAAGAAATGATAAATTACATTTATTTGTTCTGTTTGTGCAATGTAGACCCTGTTCTTTGGGAACAAGAATCGTAGATTGCCAAATGTAAGAATCTGGAGGGGAACACAGAAGTAGAGGCGGCATTTGAATGGTCACCAAGTCACCAAGTGTTAGACAATATCTGGTTTCCTTACACGTGTTCAAATTTAATCCTGTCCACACTACTGCCTTTCATGGACCAGGGAATTAACTAGGAGGAGGAAACGGTCCAAACTCACAAAGTTTTCTACGTGGTGGAGACAGTATTCTGACCACAAAGCCCCTCCTTTTTTCACTACAGGATGCAACCTCCATATTGTGGAAACTGTGGACTCATTCTCATGAACACATTTTATTTCCTCAGGATGCTGTTTAGAGCGAAGTGCACAGAGCCACCAGGCCATACAGATTGGCTTCGGAAGTAATTCTAAACCCAAGCCAGAAGGCCTTCTAGTTTTCCAAAAAGAAATTTTGTTTAGATATAACTTTGTAACTTACACGTGTTCAGAAGAGGTGAAATGTACTTGAGGCCGGAGAGGGAAAGACCATAATAGAAACAGGATTCATAATCAGAATACATGGGAGAAGTATTACCTCTGTAGCTCCCCAAATGTGTGGCTTCGAGAAAGATTTTTAACCTCCCTCAGCCTAAATTTACTTTATTATCATGAGGTACAGAGAATAAAATAAGGATGTTTTAAGCCATATTGTAATTTTTATTTAATAGTTTATTTCTCTATATATGAGCAAACCTACACATATGCCATTTAAGATGCCGAAATCCACAGAGGGAATTCTTTAGCTTTTTTGGCTGCTGTGTGGGCAGGAAGAGATGTCTTTTCCACTATTTGATTCTGATCCAATAAATTTCATTGGAAAGGAAGGATTAAAAAAAGATCTTCTGTGGAAATGCCTGCCATTCTGTGTATTTTCTTTAGGAATTATTATTTTCCTTTTCCTGGTCTGTTTTTTAAAAGATCAGGTAGGTCATGGTAGGTTTTTTTCCAGGTAACAAAATATTTTTCCTATTGCCCTGAGGGATAATGTTTTGAAGCTCAACTGAAGTTCAAAATCAATAGCTACCCAGAGTCCAAGGACTGTAGTTCCAGAATGTCCACAGGAGCCTAAGAACCTGCAGGGAAGGACATGGTGACCCTGTTCCACAACCTTATAGGCTAGGAGTATTGCAGCTTCCAGTAGCAGCAGGAGGGTTTTATCTTTCATGAGCTGAAAGTACATCTATTTGATACCAAATTAATCTTTTGGAGGAACAGCTTCCATGAATTTATTTCATCAGTTTCAGAGAGGACAAGCCGGAGATGAAGAGTAAAGTGATTCATGTAAGCTCATTGAAACGTTCCTGCTTCCAGCATCTTAAGTCTCTAGATTGCACACCTGCCTCACTTAACCCCAAATCCCAGATATCAAGTTATTTTGTCATTGTCAGCACAGAGAGCAAAGAAATCTAAAGATTGGGATGACATTGATCAATCAGGTTGGAAAGACAGGTAATTTACTAGTTTGCAGAGGTTGATTGTCAAACCCAGAGGCCTGAGCTTGACAATCAACATGAAAAAAGAATTCTAGTAATCACCTACATATTCCACTTGGCGTATGTGAGTCTCCATTCTCTCTTATTCCTCACCCTCCTTCATCCACACACTTCTCCCTCAAATACCATATCTCAGGTTAATGAATTTAACCTAAATGACTACAATAGCTACTTCTAGCTTTCACTTTGCAGGTTGGATACATCCTCCACGTAAACTGAGCAGTGTCTCAGTCTTAAATTTTTGAACATCCCACACTTTCCCTCATCTGCAGCCTGGCTGGCTGAATGAAGATTGCACAAGTGAAAGATTTGGTGGCTTCAGGATAGCATCTGTTTGGAATTTTCATCTGTGTGCCTGGGTATAAACACTGAAGCTGACACAATTGTGAAGATTCCAAATGGTTTTGAAAATTTAGTGATATAAATAGTAAGAACTACCTACAGAGATACTGTTTAAATATCCTAGACATCTGGACTCTTTGGAAATGACACAGTGGTGCTGTTACTAGGTAACAGGAGTTGTGTACAGAGACAGAGGTGCCCTTTAATGGGAAATCTGGGGTTACCCTCTACTGTCTACCCTTGAAGACTGTGGACCTCTGGTACATACACTTTAGCAGCTCTTATCTGGAATAATGAGTGAAATGCTGGAAATTATAAAAGATACCATGCAAATACCTATTTGTTAAAATATGGCTTTTGTTTAGGTTAATTTTAATAAGAAAATTAAATATGCTCGTTTCCATGACTGAGTGTTAGAAAATGCTCAAACAGAGGCCCCTCCCTGAGCAGTTAGGTGGACACTGGTGTGGTTTTATGGCAGAATGAGGGGCATGAACCTGATGTAGTCGTATTCTCCTTTTAAACCGTGAAGTGATAAACTCTGGGCCTAATGGAAAGGATGTTAAGGGAAGCTACAGGGAAGCTTAGCACAGCCAGGCTCTGTTTAGAGCATTGTGGCCATTGAACTATTTGAACCAGGATAGCATTTTTTTTTCCTTTCCATGATTGAATGGGACTGGCACACTGGCATTTTCATCAGTCTGAAGAAGTTTCTTACGGTCACTACAGAATATAGTAGCAACCAAGGTACAGGCAGGCACGGAGGGAAGGGAAACATGGCAGAGCTGGTACGTGTGGCCCCTTCAACAGGGAATGGAGTGGGAAACAGAATGAGCAGACAGAAGATGATCTGGGAACAGGCAGTGTGGCAGGAGCAACAGAAAGACAAGATAATCATGGGGCCACGGAACACATCCCCAAATTACAACTGTCACAATAAGCTGTAAGGGGCTGGTCCAACAGACTGGAGCATCAGTCTGCTGATCAACACTGCCAGGTCTCCACAGAGTAGCATTTTTATTGCAGTATGTCTTTCATGGAAAATGGACAAAACTTTAAATAAATCACAATTACTTATTGCTTAGTATTTTGAATAATAAATTCTTTAGTTTATCAGTACCTCACGGCCTTCAAATGTGCATTCTTCAAATAGTTTCAATTACATATACATTCTTTCTCCTGAACAATAAATTATTCTTTAAAAAAAGAAAAAGAAAATGATACATAATTTTAAAGCAAAAGAAAAACATATATTTTTGACATTTATCTTAAACTTATATGAAAACCACTCTATGTGTTAGATGCTTAAATATAAATAATAAAGGACATTATGTTATTTACAATGTTACAGAGTCAGTTGAGAGAGTAAAGACTGACATGAACTCATAAAGACAGTATATGGTTTAAGAAGACATCCAAGTAATGTACAATATGTATTTACAAAAGAAGATATAATAGAACTCGTGATATGTGGCCATTTCCTTCTGTCTGCACTGATTCATGGGTCTTTGTGGACAGAAACCTCCGTGGCTGGTGAAACACAGCCCGTGGTAAAAGATAAAGCCAAGCTTTTCTTATTTTCACCAACTTGAGCCATGCACTCTTCCACCCCAGGCCAAAGACAAAGGTATAGTTACTAAGCAAGCTAACCGGGATAAACTCCTCCTACATCGAGAGCGTCACACCCAAACAAGAAAGAGGTGGCATGTTGCTCTCTGAGACACAGTCATCTATACAGAAGGCCATCGCGTAGCGAGCGGAAGGTTGCCCAGGCCATCTGGGGGTGGAAAGAAGGAAAAGTGGGATGTAAAAGGAATCTTAAGTGCAAGAAAAGGAATGTTGCATATATTATGCTCCACTGTGTATCTCTCAATGGGATATGATTTCAGACCCAGGAAACAAAGCGGCTGTCAAACTCCTGGGCAATTTCTTAAAACCTAAAATGGACTTTCCATATGCTGGGAACATAGGTTCACACTCCATTGCACAGCCATCGCACTGCCTGCATGGGTAAACTGGGAAGATTGAGGATGATGATACGGAGAAGTCCCTGTGAGTGCGCACCTACTGGCCGTCGCAGGTAGCCCTGAGCAGTCAGCTGGCTTTTCTTATCAAGAGCAGCTCTTGTTCTATGGATGCAAAGGCTATCTTCTACCAGTGACCAGAATCAGGTTGGAAGTAAAATTTCTGCTGGGCCTAAATTTTTGCACATATTGGTAATTTGAAAATTTATAGCAATTCTCATAGTAAGGAAAATGTGGCTCATTGCTCTCAATGAAAGATTGTATTCACTTTTAAAATTTTCCAGAAAGGGACAGTTGAATATCCCAATGCCCAAAGAATTCAAAACAGAATTTCTATGGTTTTTTAGTTCATGGTAGCAATTTCTTTATTGAAATGGCTAAGAATGCATCCGAGCTTTCAAGAGCGATGTTTAAATGATTTAGAGAACCTCTTTGGACATTTTCTTCCCGTGCTGTGAGCTCATCATTTCTGCAGAATTGGGAAATGGGTGCAACTTCATAGGGTCTCCCCAGGGCAGGTTAAAATCCAAACAAGGGTACCATTGAACACAGAGACAGTGGCGTGTGAACAATGACAGAACACTTGGGGATGCAAGTACACCATGGACCTGCAGACAGGCAGCTCTGTGGATAGCAGAAGCATGTGGGACGTAACAACATGACTCACGCCACACCTGCAGTTTTTTACTAAACCCACTTGCATATCATTTCTTTTTTCTTTTTAACATAAAGATTCAGTGAAGAAATACATTTAGTTTACCCACAAACAAGAAGCGATTGCGCTCACTGACATCATGAACCCCTTGCTAACCTGTTTCCCATTCTGCTAAATGGCTCCTTGAAGCCACTTGGAACTTACGGAAAGCTCCAGCCCTGATTGGACAGGTATTAGACAAGACAGGAAATGGGTTCCATGTTTTAAAAAAAATCTCTTATTTTCCTGAATCAGAGTTAGTTCAGGTGTTAAAGGCCTTCCTCGGATTGACAATCACAAGAGCACATGAGATGTTTAGACCAATCCTGTTTTGTGACAATAAAGCAAAAATTAAGAGAATGGGGGAAATGAGTGATCCAGGCTGTAAATGGAGGGGCCAGGACACATGTAGGGGTCACTTCTGCAAGTAAAGGTGCAATCTTTCCAACACACTTGACATTTCCTGATGAGTCATTACTCGTGGAAGGTTCTACCTAATCACAAGTGACATGCACATTCATTATTCCTGATAAAAATGTTCATGCATAGTTATGACCTAAACAAGGCAATGTGGAAAAATAAGAGAAAAATCCTGGGAAGAAAGGAGTGGTCAACAAAACTTCAAAATTTCAACTGAGTTTCACCAAGCTGTTTTCCACCCAGGCAGCTGTCCCTTCTAAACGCTCTACGATGGAAATACGATATTCGCCGAAGATGACAGTCACCCCGGCGCACAGCAAGCACATTTTACTCTAGAAGTAGTTCAGACGCGTGGCTGAGTGTGCGTCTGGCCTGGACTTTTTGTGCCATAATAGGCTTCTTTGTTGAGCTGAGAAGACACAGCCGATCGCTAGTTCCAAAATCAGTGAAAAATACAAGTCAGAATGATTGCACCTTTATCAGTTGTGGTTTGACCTTCAACCAGATGAGCGGCTGGATCATCTTCCTCAAAGAGCAAGTGAAATTGGGTCCTCTTGAAAGGTGTCAGGCTGACTCTGATAGCAAGTCAGAACCCATTTTCTATCCCTAAAAGAGTTGCTTCTTTGTCAAGAAAAAATAAATTCAAATAAAGTAAATGGCAGCTCCTTTTAGTAAGAGCAAGCTGTTTTCTGATTTATAATATAGTTGTTTTTTTTAAAAAAAAGAAATCGCAGTATTACTTTCTTCCTAATATTTAACATTACTTAATGCAGTTTCCTGCTGTATTTAATAGTAGCATGCTGTTGGATCTACTATTATCTCAGAGCCCAATGAAGCAAACCTTTGGCTGGCAGAATAGACACAACTCATTTCATATTCTGAAAGCAAACAAAAATTCATACAAAAGAGGAGTATTTGGATGGCTGTGCCGTTACAAGGCATACTGACCAGGGGCGACTACAAGCAATCAGAGGGGCAGTGGCAAGTCTTGCAAATCATACGTCCAGTTGACATCATAATGCAATGCACAGAAGCCAGCGAAACAGAAGACATGGGAGGTTCTGCCGAAATACTGTGAAAAAGCAATCACTGTAACTGTACAAAACTTGCTCTCGACATAACATAACATAAAGGCACCATTGATATCTTTCTCGTTTTGAAATACTGTAAAAAATTGCTACATATGGCACATAACACATTTTTACATACATATATTTAATTTATAAAAGTTTTTTTTTCCTGTTTTCTATTTGCAGAACTGCTAAAATAAAATAAATTGTTTAATTTAAGGTGGAATACTTTATTATATAAAATAAAGTTTTACAGGTGAATCTATGTGTTTATTTGGGTTTTATATAGCAATAGGGTCTTGGTTAGCAATGACACTAGACAGCCTGGCCTGTAACTCTTCCTGCGTGGAGAAGCGGCCCGCCGGGTTAGTCCTGCTGTCGGCCAGGCGGGAGGCAGGTGCCGCCTCCAGCCCAGCTGCCAGAGGGTTCTGTGTGCCCAGGAAAGGCGTGTCTTCCCCCACTCTCTCGTCTTCTGTCTCACTCTCTGAGTTACTGCTCCCGGAGCTCGTGTTGCAGTCCACTTCCAACTTGCTGGCAATGTGGCCATTGGGCTTGGTTCTTTTGGGCCGCCGGCTGTTGGCGAGTTTCTTAGCGGGCTCCTGAGCTGGCTCGTACTCTTGGGTGGTTTCGTACTCCTCGTCCTCCACTATCCGCAAGGGGCTGGGGGGCAGGCTGCTGCTCTCGTGCGCAGGGTTGTGCTGGAAGGGGCTCAACTGCGGGGGGTGCTGCTCGTGCTTCTTCTCCCGCAGCCTTGGGGGGGTCACAAGCAGCAGGGGTCTCTCCTCTTCCACAAAGGGGCTGAGTGCCATGGAGGGCATGGACACCGTCACGCTGGACACAGGCGGAGACACTTCCGAAGGGGGCGATTTGGGGGAGCTTGGTGTGTGGAAATCTACAGGTGACATGCGCGCCGGGGTGGTCATGGCTGACACAAACCTGCGTGAGCACAGAAGAGCCGGGTCAGTGTGGTGGCATCAGAGGCACAGAGTGGGGAGGGCACAGGGGCAGAGTGCACGACACGCTCTCCTCGGAGAACACGCCGGTCTGCACACTGAGTCCTTCCCAACCGTTCACACTAAGTCTTCAGGCACCCTTGGGATCTGAAATTCCGGAGCCAAGAGTTTCCTCACAGGAGTGCATGCAAACAGCAGCTCCATCACCTCGCCCTTCAGAGCTTACAGGATTTCCAACCTCATCGCCATTTGAAAAAGAAGCGTGTGGGCCAAGATGAGAGGGTACTGGGTCCCAGACCCCTCTCAGCTTGGAACAGGCTTCCCAACCTTCCTAATGCTGCGGCCCTTTAAGACAGTTCCTGTGGGTCCCGCCCCACGGGTTGAGAACCACTGGCTTAGAAGGCCCGAGGCTTGGGGATTTGGAAGGGAAAGGAGTATTGCTTCAATACTATACCTTCCTAAAGGCCAAGGGGTCTTAGAGAATGCAGCCCAAATGGGGAATGGAAGAAGATCTAAGATGACTTGCTGACAGCTGGGTCTGCATGCACTGGGGTCTGTGTGCCTTGTTTCCCCTTAGCTCAGCTATAGGGTTATGTCTTATGAAAGAAGAAAAGAGCACAGAAACTTAGGTTGATTCTTGGTAACAGTCTATCACATTCGTGTGCTTTTCATTTTTTCCCAATAAATTGGTTAACATTCAATTTCTAACTATCCATCCCAGTGTCCAGGACAGTCAAAGGGGAGCCTGAGAGAACTTTAGGGTGGCTTTGTAGTCACCGCGATGGACGCTACGTCCAATCTTTGGCCTCTCTTTTAAAGCCCACAGCTACGTCACTCTTAGGCTCATCAAGGATTGGCTGTACCACGTCACTTTCTGTCATATTATACCTGTGACTGCTCAGGGAATCTTGTCATCAGGATCCTGAGAACACTGTTTTCATCACAGCTGTTTTCTTACCCATCTCAGCTTTTGATAAAAATGTTACCAGTGCACGTACTGAAGGACTCTGTTCCTCACAATGCCACTCACAAAGTCTAATTTGACGTGACCTGTGACGACGAAGGTCACCATCCTCCAAACTCTAATTCATAGGAACCCCGCGAACTTCCCTGCTCTTCCATGAGTTACAGAGTCATGGAGGTGAGACCCAGCTATCTCTAAATGGGAAAGTGCCCTGGAAATTGAAACATTTGGGGCTCGAGTCTTCAGACTTTTGCTTTCGGGGATACTTCAATTAAGCTCTCTGAGAAATGCTAAGCTAAATTCAACCAACGATTGTATGGGAAGCCCGCACACTGTACTCCAAGCCTGAATTATTGTACACAGTTATGACTTAATAAAAAATAATAAAAAAAAAAATAAAAAATAAATTCAACCAACGCAAAAAAGTGATTCATCTCTTCTCCCTATAATCTCCAAGTTCAGGAACATTATGGATGTGGATAAGGTCCAGGGCAGGCAGGAAAGCCCACCACTGCAGGGTCATGCCAGCCTTTCAGGTAAATGTCACGTGCAGTGGGGATGCAGAAAGATTTTATCTCTAACCTCCTTTTCACATCTCAAAAAAGACTGAATTAGGATGGACGGATACAGATTTCATTATATGAATTTAAGACTAAATGTTTTGAACAAGTTTTGGACCCTGACAGCATTTCAGAGAGGAGTTGCAGGGGAACCTCCAATTCCACTCAAATACCATTCTGGGGAAAGGCCCTTGCAGAAGTAAAAATCTGCTCTACATGACCCACAAGTGCAGGACGGATCACCCTTTGCTGCCAGTACTGCCCAGCGCAGGGGACAGAGTCTGGCAAGTCATCTCCACCCGGGTAACTACCAAGTAGTTGGTAGTTTGACAACACATAAACCTTTTAGTAAATATTCCAAGATTAGACTGAGATGATAATAAAACCCAACCCACCCAAAAACAAACAAGAAACAGCTTACTGATGGGCTAGAAATACCAGCTGGGAATAGCGCTCTTCCAGCTTAGGTGAAAATGGATGAAGAGAATCTATGACTTCGACATTCCTAGTCGGTGTCTCTTTCAGCTCACTTTCCCCAACTCTTTATTTTACCTTTGCTGTAAGTCCCCCAAACCCAATCCAATCTCCCCAGAGGAAAGCAAAACGTCATGGAGGAAAGAGCCCCATCCAAGGCCATATCTGCTTTAGAAACCACCTGTGGACACTGCCAGGCACAGCACACAGGTTGATTTATTCCTCCCTTCTTGGAATGACATAAAAGGGATACTAGAAGGTGGAACACAAGCACTTGCTCCCTGTGGCCGTCAGCAGTGACATAGCCCTTGATCTGATTTGTCTGCAGCTGGAAGGTAAGACAGAGTTAGCACGTAAGGACACGCAGCCCGCCCGACCACCGTATCAGAGTTTGGATAACGGGGCGAGCTGGAATTAGAATGGGGTCCTTATAGACATCAAGGCCATCTCTCTACTGTTACGACTGAGGACAGCGAGCCCCTGAGTGGGTCTGAGCCTGCAGCCAGAAGCAGAAACTCCATTTGCTGCACCTTCCACATCAATTCGTTCCAGCTCTGTGCGAGTTTGTCGCCGGCCAGCCACCGGGACGGCGTGAGGAGCTCAGAAGAAATGAGTTCAGTCAAACAGAAAGGTGATTTCGTCAGCTAGGGGCACTCCCAGGACGGTAGGCCGCCCCTCATTCTGATCAGAGCAGATTTCCTGAGTGAGGCTGCAGGTGCGCTGAGCCCGCTCCTCGGCAGTAGCCTTGACCCTCAGTTTTACCTTTCGCTATGAGGAGAGTCTCGGTAGGAGTCGGGGGTTTCTCTGGCATGCCTGAGGAAGCTGTTACATTCCCGGGGGCCTCCCATGCCATTCAGACGTCCTCGTGGGCCCCCCGCTGGGCTGCTGTGCCGACTGTTTTCTGCCGATGACATCACGATCACCGAGTGGCTTTCCGACAGGACGCTTTCTGTGTGTCCATTGCTCCAGCTAGGGAAGAAATGTGACAGGCAATGACAAATTTAAATAAATGGAAACGGAGACCATTCTTCTAAGGGAAACATCACAGGAATGGAGAAACAAACACAGGTACTCAGTGCCAGGTCGGAATGGATCAGCCAACGCCTAAGTGCACATGGGAAGTAAATCTCAATGAAAACCAAGCTTGGAAAAACCAAAGGATGAGGAAATGCACACCTACTGGGTACAGTGCACACCGGAAAGGGGGTATGCTTATGCCCTTGACTCATTGAGTGCAACTAAGTGTGTAAACAAAACATGAGTACCTCCTAATATCCTGAAATTAAAAAAAAAAATTATATGTAAAAATATAAATGACAAGAAGCAATTCTGACAAATATTTCAAATGATTGCAGCATCCATAGCTCACTCCAACATGACTTGTCTCAGAATAGAATAGTTACAAAGATTCTTGCTATAGAAAAAGTGTTTTGGTTCAGATTGGCTTTGTAAGGATACAGTTTATTCATTTGTTCACTGGCAGATATTTATCAAATGCTACTCTGTACTAAGTAGTCTTGCAGTCCGTCTGATCTGGAGTGGCTCAGGTTAAAGAAACACTTTGCAGTGCGAGGTTCATTTATTTGGAAGTCTTGTGGTGGTCTTGGTAGAGTCCACTTCTTGTGGTGGTCTTGGTAGAGTCCACTCAGAGGTCACGGGGACATTTGCAAAGTTTGAACTGGTTCAGCCATTTAACCAATTCTTATGGGCACTTCCCAGGGCAATCCAAGTATTGGAAGAAGTCAGCTTCTAAGTAGTTTGAAGAAAAAGAATCAAAGACAGACTTTCCCCAGCGTAGCCAGATAGTCTCTAGAAAGGGAAACAAAAATCTGATAGGGGTATCATTCTGTCTTCTGTGGTAAAAGGAAAACTGAGGCTTAAATTCATACAGCATGTAAGGCAGAACCAGTCGATTTTGAAAGTGTCAATGTAAGTGTCAATGTTCAAAAACTACACATTTCACAGTCACATTAAGTGTTTCCAGTTCCTTTCTTATGTGGTAATAACAAAAGGCAATGTGCAAAAATTCATTCCTAGAGAAATGGCATCAAAGATCTTCATTCCCTTACCTGTGACTAGGAGTCTGGGTGACGGTCGTGGAGTGATGAGCTGTCGACGTATAATGACTGGTGGAGAACGATGTCTCTGCTTCTCTCTCAACAATTTGCTCACTAGAGATGACGTTTTTAGACACATATTGCTAGATAAACAAAGAGATATAACTTCAAGATTCATGTAGATCAAAATATTAATGCTGTTATACACAAATAAATCTATTCTTGTATACACATGCTTTGTAATAAATTCCATTTCTCCAGTGGCTAGATGGTCCTGGGTAGCCTGGCTTTTAGAGTGGATGGATGGAGCTAGTGAAATACTCTCCAGATGTGTATGCAAGACAGGTCCTACAATCCCAAATACATTTTATTAGCAAAGACCTATTTCTTCCATTTCATTTCCAATTGATAATATGATTAAAATTCAATACAAATACATGTTCAACATTCATTTTTGTTGTTATTGCAAGTTGAAGATGATTAACAAATATTTGAATAGAACAAAAGCATAGAGGTGGTCTGTTGTATTTTAAATTTTAAGTTACTAGAACTTTTTTTAAAAAAAACTGTATTTTGGGTCTTTCTTTTTTAATTTCCTGGTACCCATTTGTCCTACTGATATCACTGAAAATTTTAACTTGTTATCAGTGGTTATTGAGAAATTTGAGGGTTATAGTAGAGGTCAAGTTCACGTATCTTGAAAAAGTTCATAAAACAAAGCATATGTTATACAACACATATATAAAGGGCCTTATACACGCATTTAGTGCAGGTAGATTATTCACATCAGCAAATAGTAGAAGCTATTACTGCTTTCTATTACTAAAAGAGGCCCATTTTGATGTGTTTTAAATGCTGTTAATATCTATACCAAACTGAGTTAAGCAATGGGAAGGAATACTCTTTCCTGAAGGGTACTTCCTAGTCCGATGGTCTGTGGCCTCTAATGAGCCTGATATATTCATGGAAACCCCAAAATATACAACTTGTCATCCTCTTGAGAGAAAGGCCTTTCCATGTGGGTCTTCTTGGCAAGTACAGCTAGCTCCATTTAATGAAAAGATACATAGTGATCTATTTCTATACTGGACATCATTTCACTCTTTCTTCTTGGGAGGCAATGTTAGCTCAGTAAATCTAATGAAAATAATGTTTAACAATCATCAAACATTCAATAAATGCCACTAGGCTGTTTTAAGTAGATTATCTTGGGTAATGCTCATAGCAAGTCTTGGAAGTATTATTTTTATGCTTGTTTTCATAAAGAAGAAATAAGGTTGAGAAAGATTAAAGCCCAAAGTCACACAACTTGAGCCATAGGGTAATCCAGGCAGCCACTCTGCCTTGTATACAT
The DNA here is from genome assembly GCA_963574655.1 of Perodicticus potto. NCBI lineage: Eukaryota > Metazoa > Chordata > Mammalia > Primates > Lorisidae > Perodicticus > Perodicticus potto. The sequence goes on along the minus strand of CAUYRH010158406.1, from coordinate 55,448 downwards.
TACATAATATATTATAACATGAGGACAGATCACACTGATGTTTGCTGTGCATGTATTTATCAACTGCACAATGGCAGGAACATTGTAGAAGGGAGAAAACAAGAAAGCTTGTTACCCAGCAGCTCTAACAGTCTCCTGAAGGTCTTTGCTACAAGACCGGTTGGTGGTTTAGTAACCACCAGCTCCGGACTTGAATCTACTCAAAATATACTTCCTTTCTTATAGGATAGAAAATAGTACGGCAATATAATCTTCAAGCTTTGTTTATTTTACAAAAGCCATATAGCGGAGGAAAATGAAGAAAACTAGGATTATGCTAGAATCAAAAAAGCATTACTCCAAAAGCCAGGGGAGCTCAGTCCAGCTCTGGCTCTTATCTGTTAAAAATGGGAGAGGGACACAGAGGTTTGGAAGATATCTTAAAACTCTCCAGAATCTAATGTTCTTTGATCCAGGTATATTTAAAAACTGAGTGCTGACTACTTGGTAAAGGATAAGTAAAGTATTTGAATGATTACAGATATAGCTCATTGGGAGGCCATGCTGGCGCGCTGAGGAGCCAGGCAATGTTCTTCCAGTTTTGCTACTGAGAAGCATGTTTGATAAGCCACTAGACCTTTCCATAACCTTATTTCTTCCTTTGGAAATCAGAAACTGTAACTCAGCAGGTGCTGTGCAGTTCCCCTAATAAAAATAACTGCAAAGCCTTCTGCTTGGTTATCCATACTAATCAATCATAGACCAGAGTAGCCTTTGGTTCCAAATGATTTTTAAAAAGCATTTCTTTTTGATTCCTTTACTCTTAATTTTATAATTATTATCAACTCAACACTATTATTCCACCCCCTTGACCAACACTTTCTAAGAGGAAATGGGCTTGTTTTACAGTCACCAAATCCACTTTAAAAAACGTCCCCATTATTTTCTCCTGGCAAAAACTTGGCTTCCTGGAAGCCATGGTGATTAATGGCAGGAGCTAAAAGCCTAAGAGCTTTGGAAAATAAACTTCAAGGAGCCCAAACACAGGAGAGTTGCCCAGTTTTCTCCACTGGCCAGAATCAACATACATTCACCAGCTGAACGTTCTCGGGAGGGGGGTTGGGGTGGTGGGGCCCGTTGGCTATGTTCACCATGTTGTTCCGCTCGGACCGAAGACTCTGCCGAAGCCGGTCATGAAGCTTTTTCCGTTGTTTCCTGGATATAAAAAGGGAGTGCTTATTTTCTCTGTTGCTTACATTTCTTGGTACAGCCGAACCTCTAGGCTAGCAACACCTATGAGCACCTCAAGGCTGCGGACGAGTGAGGAGGAAGAAAGAACAGAGCGTGTCCACCCCATCTCAGAGTGAGATCGCACCTCCGCAGCAAAGAGATTACCAGGCTGCCTGGGATCCTAACGGAAATGTAGTTGTTTGGCTCAGACAAGAAAGAAAAAAACATGAGAAAATGAGCAAGTTGATACTTGGCTAAAATCTCAACTGGCCTAGTCAATCTACCATGGGCTAAGTCTTAAAGATAGTCATTTGTTTTAGAGAAGAATTTGTTTTATAGAATTGATAAGGCTGATTCCATTTATAGTTGTTCTCATGGGTTTCAAGAAAATGAACTGAGATTTGAGTCTATATGTTACACACAGTTGGTGTATGTGCACCTATCACATATATTTGAGTGAGAATACAGACATACTTTGCCTGTAGACTTTTTTGCAACAGTAACTTGATTCTACTCTTGTAATGGTTTTTTCTTCTTCTTTTTTTTTTTGAGACAGAATCTTACTATGTCACCCTCTGTAGACTGCTGTAGCATCACAGCTCATAGCAACTTCAAACTCTTGGGCTTAAGTGATTCTTTTGCCTTAGCTTCCAAAGTAGCTGGCACTACAGGCACCGCCACAACGCCTGGCTATTTTTTTGTTGAGGTTGTCATTGTTTAGCTGGCCCAGGGTGGGTTTGAACCCACCAGCCTCCATGTATGTTGCTGGCAATGTAACCACTGTGCTACAGGCACCGATCCTGTAATGGTTTTTATATCATTAGGTGATGAATATTGAAGGACTCGTGGGTTGATTCCGTGAAGGCTATCTCTACCACTTACTCAGTTCTGACAACACTCTAAATCATCGGGGACCGAGAGAACACAGCCTGTGCCCTTGATTTTGTGATCTGAAAGCATATTATTTTTCTTCCTCAATGCAACATTCAGATTATAATAACATTCCCAAAGATGTTTTGGCAATACAAGTTTTATGAAATAAAATTTTTTAAAAACTCTATTGATTTAGCATTATTTCAGACATGAAGTGGAAGTGATAAGTTCCAGAAAAAAGGGAAGGGAATTTCTATCACACAGTCATTGTACTTGTTAATGTGGACCAAGCTTCAGAGCCAAACACAGTGGACACAAGCCTATTGTAATGTCTTCCCTTTGATTCCTTCAAAGCAAGTTTTGTTTGATTTTTCTTCCCATGAGATTCCTTTTGTACAGTTCACACTTTGAGAGCATTTATACTATGAACCTAATTAGATATTAATAGAATTGAAAAATAATCACTATAAAAGTACGGTAAGAATGGAAGGCAAGTATCCAATGTACTCAATCCTCATATGAAACCAGGGAATGAAAAATGCACTCACACAAGAGAAAAAAAACACGAGTCAACTCAAGTGGGGGGGAGGGGAGGGAGATCGGTATATAGAAAAATCAAACCAAATCAAAAGCTGGTGAAATAAAGAATAGAGAATGGAATAAAATTTATGTAGGGATGTCAAAAAAAAAAATAATGCTGTAACGTTCATAAAACTGCATTTCAAATATCAGCAAGTGTTTCCCTTAGCTTCTAAGTTTGAGTGTGAATTGGACTTATCCTCAGCAGTGATGTCACGCAGACCTTTGGCACACGTGCTCGCCTGTCAGTACGTGGTGCTCATGTGCACACACACACGTGCTCACACTCGTGTGCACACACATGGGCACTTGTGGGCTTCTGTCTAAGGCTGTCTCACCAGCCCTTTCCCCACTCATGGGGCTGTGGTCACTTACCATACATCTTCTAAGCACTCTCACACACATAGGCAAAGCTCTCTAGTATATCTGATTAGGAGAGGTCCTAAAAAAACATTACTCAGGGGAAAACTAAGGGGAAAATTCTCTCCCACTCACCCCCTGCTACCCCTACCCCACCAGACTCTGCAAAGCCGCCTCTGCACTGTGCCCGCACTAAGAGGAGAGGAGCGGGCGGAAGGAAGGAAGGTTTACTTGGTTTTGCAGTAGGCCACCACACACATGATGCCGACCACGAGGAGGGCGATGCAGATGCCAGTGATGGTCAGCACTCTCTTCTGGTAGAGCTCCTCCGCTTCTGGAAAGGGGGGAAAGCAGGTGTCAGCACAGGTCACTTCCTCGCCAGGGCTTACTACGACTGAACAGTCGGCATGCTGCATGGCACTGTCCACGTTCACAAGAAAATAAACACATGACAATTCTTTACGTTTACAGACAGAGCTAAGATACAACATGCTCTACACTATGCTTTGAACGTAAAGAACAAAGCCAGCTGGGGCCATTTACAATAAAGATACTATACTCTAATTAATCTAATTATACGCTATAGACACAGGTATATAAGTGATATTAAACTGGGAGATTATGAACATTAATTACAAAATAACTGGTTAAAACTCTATATACTCTTTATCTTTAAAGAATATCTTTCAAAAACAATAAAAATCTCTTGTAAAGACAACAGGAATCAGCATCAATAAATGGAGCTGGAATTGGCATCGCTGGGAACCCCCCTTTGCTCTCTCCTCCCTTCTCTATCCACTTCCCCCATCTCCTTGTGTTTCCCTGTGATTTCATATCATCACTTCATATCCAGTGGTCTTTACAAAGAGTCATTTCTAACTTAAAATATATGACATTCAAAGACATTTGCAAACATGAACTTGGCTTGTAGTTCACAAATAAATTGAGTCATGCTTTCTATGATTTAACCATAAAATATGAAATAAACCAGAAAAACAATATGAAGTAGCAAGGCACTGTATCAAAGAAAATCCAGAATGATGGGTGGGGTAGTTGTGGGCCCAGATGAAGCGGGTCCCCTGGAAGACAATTCTAATCACTTCACCCATTGTCCTTAGAGAACGCATTTATTTGTATAAAGAAGTCACTAGCACAAAAGGTATGTGTGATTTGGAACGGACTGCACATTCTACTTCGGCTAACTTGGCAAATTCGCCAGTGTAGGTTATGCTAAGGAAATGTGACTCTTAGAACTTTGAACTAAAGGAACCGCTAGACCCCAAATGCAACCACTCTCTAATTCATGGAAGTTTTTCTCTTTGCAAATTAGTTTCTCTAGGTTACAACTTGGTTTTATTAAGTCAGATCTTAAAAGATTTGCTGCTTTAATGGAGATCCTGAGCTTTTGACCAGTCTAATGGCGTTTATTGGAAGATCTTCACAAGTTCACTCAGAAAGCGAACTGAACCAGCACATAATAAATAATGCAAACTGTTGACTCCGCATTATGATTAACGAGCTTAATAAGCTGGTGAAGGACTGGGGAATATCGTACAAATGAAGCTATCTTATCTGGATGGTGACATGTGACCCTCAAAGAATATTTCTATTTTCCATCTGCAATCTCAGCAACTTCACCTTCTTCTCTGTTTTGAGAGAGGGCAGCGTGCAGAAGCTTTTTTGAAATGAAAAAGCAAATTTTAATTTCTATGATACAGCGGACCTTATCACAAAAACAAAACGTTTCCTACAAGCCAAGCCCACAATCATCCAACTCCAGTTAACAGGTCAAGAACATGGTCAAATCAAATTAATATAGCACTGATTATTAACAGGAGAAGAAGGAGAACAGAAGTCAGTGGGTCAAAGATGAGAATGCTGCAGAGATTACACAAAAACAAATCAAAAGGGGTGGAGGCAGAGAGGAAAAACAAACCGGGAGGACGGGCCGACAGAATAACAGAGAACGCAAAGAATTAAAGTACAAGGGAAAACAAGGTTAAAGGTTAAGGAGCCATCTCAAGTCCCTGGCACAGCATGCCCGATACTAAGGGAGGAAAAATAAAGAAAGAAAAGAAAACCAGAGGGAGGGGATGCTCAGATGGGAAGAAAAGGTGGATGCAAATTTGGAAGGGTCATTCCATACAGCATAACTCCTACCCTAGGCTAGCAGTCGTCTGGAAGCCGCAATTAGAAAGCAAAGCGGCTGCAGCATTGAGTGCCAGACACGGTATCAGCACACACAGAGCTGGTGGCATGGGGTTCTTTTGTGCAGCAAAAGTCAAATGTGAACATGGCGTGTGAGCACTTATGTGTTAATTGCTGTGTCTATTTTTCCTCCCACCCAATCCCAGCCACAGAACAGGGGATTTGCTAGGAGGTGTTATCTGATGCTGATGCCACCGTAGCCTCCCTTCTTGACCTTCTGATCAGTTTCTCATTTTAGTATATCTGAATAAGAAGAGGTATCACCCCACATCAGTTTTTCATTTTAGTTTACCTACCACCCCACTGGTCCTCCTCTCTGAGACTCAGGACACAGGGCAGGGTTCCTTGGGCTGTGAAGCTGGGATGAGTTGGTGAGGAAACAGGAGAGTAGAGATTTTCCCCAAGAAAAGGAAGGACTGCCTGACTCTGCCCTCGGTCCTTGGCTCTGTTTTCCTCTTTAAAATGGGAAGGCCATGATTACACTTTTTCACTGACATCTTATTATCCTATCTTTACAGAAAGCTGGGAAACTCTTCTGCAAACTTCAAAAATGGGGGCACCGACAAGGGCTGGAGAGGAAAAAAAAAAGGCATCACGTGCATTCTCAGGGATTCTTTGGACACGTCTCTGTTTGGCTGTCGTTAATTACAAAAGAATAGGCTGAGTCGGGTTTGCGAACAGATGGTGCGTGATGACTGGCCCATTCTTCCCATGTTATGTGGGAAGACGCACGTTTTCCAGTAAAATGATTATTTTATGGAAATAAAAAGGCAGCTCAAAAAAGGCCAAAGGGTAATGTAAAAATAAGCCAATTGAAGCCAAGGCCCATAGAATACAGATGTGAGATTAAAATTCTGTATTCTCATCAGCATTTACTAAATGCACTACAACTCTTGTCCAAATTTCTGTTTGAATTTTTCATGGTTTTGGTAGATCAGGTGACCCACTAGTATGAATGCATTCAAGGAAAAATACTTGGTGAACAATAATGGCAACAATGGCCTCCTTTTTCTCTTACTAGTTTTTCTCACGTATCAGGTCAATTGGGCAAGAGCAAATTAGATGCAGGCAGAGCAGCAAACAAGAGTCAGACCATCCAACTGGTGCGTTTATCTCAATAGGCAGAAATGTTTCTGAGTCTTTATGGTTTGGCTGGACTACTATGTCCTGATCAGGCACATTTTTCAGTCTGCAGGTCTGGCCAGGAGACAGAGCCCTTCCTTATCTTTCACAGTTTTAATTAACCTGTAAGGTCTGATTTTCTTCAAGGATGCAAGGGCAGAGGTTTAGTACACGGGCTGGCCCAGCACTGCGACCCCCTGGAAGGGTGCCGATACCTGCACACTGTGTCATTTCTAACCTGTGAAAGATCTGATTCGGGGAGACATTCTACGTCTGCATTCTCCTTTCCTTGATTGCTTGGGAATCAAAAACAGTAAATTCTAGAGCTAGACCATAAAGTGATGAAATGAGAAATAGACTGTGATGGCTAAAGGGAATTTATCCACATGGTGGACTTCTTTCCCTCACTGCAGGGAAGGCCAATAAGCCTTTTCAGAAGTGGGGCAATTTTTGTCTCGAGGGAAGAAACCCAAAAAGATAACTCCACTCACGCAGACTCCAGCGATATTGGAGTTTTCTCTCGTGTTCTTTACTCTTGGGCGTTCTCCTGTGCACAAAGGCCCATTCATGTAAATGTGGGGGTTTGCTCATCAAATTAATTGTTTTCTCCTAGAATTTTTAGGGGGAGGGAAATGGGCAACTAATTGTGCTTTTATCCCCATAGTTGCTAGAGATTGCAACTGCCTCATTTTCCACAAATTACGGAAACTACATTCAGTGCAGACTGTGATGTTATCATCTAAAAGAAAGAAGTGGCTGCAGGATGACCTCTCTGCATGTTGTCACCAAAGCAGCTGGAAGGGGATCAGATAGTCTGGTAATCAGGACACTGCATTGTTGACCCAAGGCCACGTCCATCCCACGGCTGCAGACAGCGTTTAGAAAGACTGGCTGGTCTGGCCCGGGCAGGCTGGGAGGGTAACTCCGCTTCCCTCTCCTCCTAAGACTGGCTTTTTCTCCCCAAGTATTTAGGATGAAGGCCTTTGGAAGGAATATGCCTAAATTTCCTATGCTCATAGGAGATTTTTCTTTTTATGTTTACAGTGTGAAATTTTCTATTTGATTACTTGTCTGGATAATCTTAGTGACTCAAATTTAATTCCATTACCACTGGAATTTCTACCTAAAATAGTACAGGGCTTCTTTCTTTCTGTTTTCTGTTTCCTTGCTCATAAGATAATGAAGTTGACCGGAGTGATGCTCGAATATCTCCAGAAAATCTGGGTAGTTCAAATCCGTGTATATGAAATTGCATTGTATAGAACGGCTTTCTATGTATGTTAAATCCTCTATATTAAATAGATGATTTTTACATTGTGTGTTCAACTTCCATCAGTGTTAGAGGTGGTGTGTTTTTTAAGTAAGTACATTTAAACTTCTTTCACTCTCAGGTTTGATACCTCCCGTAGCCTTACGCACCACTTATCCCAGCTTTTATAAACTGGCATAGCCAGATCCAGTCAGGGAATTAAACAAGGAGGCAGGTGTGTGAATCTGTAGCGGGGTGAGGTGATTTGAAACTCTAAGTGAAAGGAGCTTGGGAATTTAAAAGCTGCTGCATTCAGTAACATCTCAGTGAACTAATCATACATGGAAAGCAGAGAAATCATTGTTATAGCTGTATGATCCCTTCTGAAGACAAAGGAAATTAGTTAGGAACTGAAAGATAAGAGCAGGAAGGGAAAAAGATTTCAGCTCATAGGCTCTAAATTCTGCAGGCTAAAAGGAATGATGATTGGTCCATACCCATAAATTCAATCCCAAGATGCTCTGCCAATGCAGAAAGTTGACAAAAAAAGAGAAAGGGAAAAAGTTTCAGAAAAGAGCAATACACTGCACTCCAAAACACATTAAACACAACTACAGCTCTCTGTGCGTGCACACTGAACCAGGCGAGCATGGCGGTTAAGGAAGCAGTGCTCAGGTACGCCCCCTGGAGCCCACACAGGGAACTCCTCTTTGTAAGGGGTGTGCAAATACCGCACACTTGAGTCTTTATTAACCCTTAAAAGAGCTTACTGAGGGAGAAGTCGTGCAGCTCACCTACCCTTGACATTACTTCCTTGTTTGGGAATGAAAAAATTCTTTTTATAATCAGAAAAAAAATCATTTGACATTATTTCATTTCCTTTTTAAAAAGGCAGAATTTTTTTTGTAAGCAGGAAAATAAATCATTTAAAATTATTTCATTTCTTTTTAACTTTTAGAAAAGTTCCAAGGAGGTGATTTTTTTCTCTTCTTTTCTTTTTTTTATTTTTCTTTACCCAAAGCCGTACAGGGGCAGAGCCAGGAGCAGAAGCCAAGAGGATGTTATTTGATCTGAAAACGTTATCATGCTGAATTTACATTTTTCATTGTTAGTGAGTAGTTATGCTGTAATATTTCTTTTTCTCTGGTGATGTATTTTTTATCTGTGTCTCATTTTCTTCTCTGAACCTTCCACTTTCTTCATCATTTTTGTGTTTCATTCACAGAAAGCAACAAATGCTTCTGCCCAAAAAACACCCAGATGAAGATTTGGGACAGTGGAGACTCTTTTGAGTTGTTCTTTTTTTTTTTTTTCCCCAACATATAATTCCTGTGTAGCATAGGACAATTCTATGCCTTACTTTAGCAAACAGGAAAAAAAATTAAGCAAGGGAGATAGTTCCTGAGGTTTTTAGTTAATTTCGACTTATTTCTCTTTCAAATGACAAAGACCCAATTGGATCATCTCTCCACGGCATGGAGCTCCGACTGGCATGGGCATTAAGAGAGTCTGCAAGGCTGCCCAGGGCAGGGGACTCAAAGTGTGACCGTTGGCCAGCAGCCCTGGCAGCTCCAGTTCCACAGACCCCAGGATTGCAAGACTAGCTGAATCTGCACAGGTTCGAATGAGGAAGTGAGGAAAATAAGGCAAAGAAAAATAATCTTTTCATTCTCAAAATAAAAACTGATAATAAAATTTCATCACTCAGAAGCCCTTAGGACTTGCCTTCATTGTGTGCATGTGGGGGGTGGGGAGGCCGGTGGGAAGGGGAAACGGAATAGACGAGGAGTTCTCTGTAATCTCCCCTTGATCATGGATTTCACAGATACTAGGGCAATCTGGTAATATTGCAAAGCATCTCTTAAATTTGAAAAAAATGCAGGGAAGCGGGTGTTTCTCTTAGAAAATCATCAGTTTGGGCATGGAAAATGTACCTCGTATAGAGAGGGGGAAAAGCAGTAGGTAAGTGTGCTGGGATCATCTTGGTTTGAGGTCCTGCCTCTGCCCGTTGACCTGTTTAGTGACTTTGAGACAAGTTAATTTGTCATGAGCAAAATGCTTATGGTATGAACACACACCTCACTGGGTGTTCCTGGGGAAGAAAGAAGACACCAAATATGCCAGCTAACAGCACGGGGTGAACAGACACATCTGGAGATGAGCCTTGGGCCCCTTACTGCATTTACGTTGACATCACGTGGCCAGGAAAACTGTAAGCTCTTAGGATACTTTAACACTTACTGTGGCCCTTTAAGGAAATGAAGTTTCCTAAATTAAAAAAGAAATAGTACATTGAATAGCAAGGGTAATGGGAGGCACTAAATATACAGCAGAGAGTTTCCTTTGCCTTGGGTCCAGCGGACTCAAGCAAATAACCTAAAGTTTTCATAAATTAAAAGTGAGGGGATTCGGGTGAATTTGGTTGCACAATGTTCACAGCAAAGTAATTTATTCACATCCAAGCAAATTTCTCTTGCTGCTGTGCAAAGCTCAATTTGTCAAATTGACATATTTTTTTCCCCATTTGTTTTCTTCCTACAAACTTTGGAACATCAAAGTGCAAACGTTTCATTTCCCAAGGAAGTTGATAATAAATTTCCTTACTCATTTCCATGATGCGACCCAGTTTCTCTTTCTAGAACCCCCTCCCTCTTTTGCCTTTTCCTCCTACCAGTCAGTAATAATTTAAGGGTTAAAATCAAGCGATATCCACAAAAGCTCTTTCCAGAGAATCATTATTCCATGCCTACGTGAACACTGCTAATGATCTATATTAGTTGCGTAGAAAGCTTGGTTAAGTCTTCAATAAAATTAGTAGCATGCCCATGCATACATATTACTGCATTTACAGTTTTACAGGTAAGTCTGTGAGCCTAACTATAATTTCATTTCATGGGAAGTCATTCATATCAGGCAGCTCCAATTTCAAATAATTCAATGGGAAATTGGTACTTAAAACTGGAATCTCTTCTGGCCATAGCCCTAACAAGGAAACAAGCAGAGGACGCATGCATCACTCATTTTGGACCTGGGGCAAACATTGTTCTCATTTATTTTTACTATTGATAGCCACATTTTTTTTCATGGTGAGTCAAAAAAGCAGAATGCACACTTTTCATTTTTTAAAGAGGTTATTACTTTCTGTCTGTTCTATTTAATCTAATGTTGGAGTAGGCTCATTACGAATCTCATGCTTCCTATTGAACTTCTGCCTAGCCACTGCATTTGTCAAATTAAATTAATAATTCAGAAACACAAAGGTTACTGTAAACAGTTGAGTTTCCTTTCCTACATGTGATTTCCTGCTGTTCTGTAAGCAATACAAAAAATTAATTTAAATCTAAAAGTCTTCAGAAACTATTAAGTATTGAGTCACTAATCCTTTGCCTTAGAATTTTATAATTGCTTGAAGGAAACTGATTAACCTGCAGGTTAATTTAAATTTTCAATTGCATTAGAGAAAAGAACAATAAGACAACTTTCTCCTACCAAAATTATACATCCGTGCAATTACACGTTCTGTTAAAATTTGAGGACATTCAGGATTTTACTCTCTAACATCTGGGGCCTACTTATGCAAATATTCTCAAAGACTTAATGCATAAGTCTTGACTTTTTTACACTTCTGAGATTTCTAAAGGAGTTCTGTCAATGCCAATTCCAAATGGGTCAAATTTAGTGTCTGACTTCTAATTTTAGACTTACCTTAATAAAATGTAGATACTTTGTTTTTTATCCATATATACCAATCCATACTGCCCCTGAGCCCTTGGAAATGTAACAAGAGACTTTCTCCTTACTAACCAAGTTCCATGCACACATGGGCACATTCACAAACACACAGGGGTAGGAAAATGTCACTAACTGCTGATATTCCTGGCAGTTGTGCAGGCGAAGTTTTATTTCTTTATTCTGTTAGCAAGATACACGTTTGACAAATGAATTTCAATGGGTTTAAAAAACAATTAGAAATCCATGCAAATAATGGATGCAGTGGTAACCTGTGACTTTAGATACTTTTAAGGATATCTGCTAAGTACTCATTTTAAGAATGGGCCTAAAAGTTCTAAGTTTGTACTCTTTTAACATATTCTATAATTAGGTCTTATTATATGTTCCTTATGTCTGACACAGTTATTCCATACTGACTCTAACCACTGAAACTGTCAATGCTTTTTCTTTTTTCATCTTGAAGGACTGTAAGTGCATTGATTATGGACTGCCTGTATACATGCACACACTCAGGCACACACACATCCCACGTCGCATAAACACAGTCCTTTCAACTAGGAATTCTGTGTCAAGATAGGTCAGACTTGAAGCTGACTAACCTTGACAGTATTTTCCTAGAAAGCACTATAAATAATGTTTTATTTCAAGGAAAATGGCTGCCTTATAAAATATATATTTGCTTCTTTCTTTTCATATTTTAAATCAGTGTTTATAAATCAATAAATGCCCCATAGGACATTTTGACTAGAACCACTATATCAAACTCTAATAATGTAAAGTTATGTGTTAGTAAGTATTTAGAAAAAGTGTACATTCTTAAGGAATGTTATTCTTCAATGGAACATGTTGTTTGGTAAATTTTAAACATTTCTCTTTGAAGCTGGGGACTATGTTCTCCCAGTTCGTATTTAAAATTTATGCTTTCCAGACTTGACGACGACAAACAACTAGATTTAAGAATGGCCACGGTGGCAACTCTTTCTATCCTTTCTCAGCCTTTGTTGCTACTTGAACATAAAGTTCTTAGAGCAGGACAAATTGATCTCCCTGCCCTCTATGTAGGGGTTTGGAGAGATAAAAATTGAAAATTTAAGACATAGAGGTCAGCAAATTAACTCTGAATAAGGCAATTCTGGAGAGCGATTTCTGACTGGAAGCTCTTGCTTTTCCAGACACAAGGCTTGGGGACCCACACCACAGTCATTAAATGTGTTCAGCAATATGCTTCCTAGCAATATCTGTTAAATCAGGTTAAATATGAATGCTGCTTTTCTGGATGTCTTCTGAAAGTGGCAGTGAAAGCTTACTGAAGAATTTATTTAAGGAGTCACACCCTGAACTTCACAAATACATAGTTTTAAATGATATCTTCCTGAAAGGGAAAACAGTCCTCAAGAGAAGTTGAAAGCATTTTTTTTTTTCCCGGTTCCTACTGTCATATCTGTGTAATTATTATGGGATATAGCTTCATTTTTTTTTTTTTTAGAGACAGAGTCTCACTTTTTCACCCTCGGTGGAGTGCTATTCTCTTGCCTCAGTCTCCTGAATAGCTGGGACTATAAGTGTCCGCCACAATGAATGCCCGGCTATTATTTGTTGCCGTTTGGCTGGGGCTGGGTTCGAACCTGCCACCCTCAGTATATGGGGCTGGCGCCCTACTCACTGAACCATAGGCGCCCCCCCAATATAGCTTCGTTTTTAATTATTTTCTATATATGGGGCCCAAACATTGCCTTCAAAGCAGAAACTCCATGTAACAACTTAAGCATAACTTAAGTGTTCAGAATTTTCATTAAAATCTGAAATATGGTTTATTATATTTATAGAGTTTCATGGACTTCTTTCATCTATATTGCTTGAATACAAACACACGTTTAAAAAGGTGTGGGTTTAATGTATTAAATAAAATTCTATTTTCTCTTCTGTTTTTACTTTCCATCTACCTTTCAAAATTACTTTAAAAATTAAATTATTAATTAAAGCCATGGATAGAAAAATTCTGCCCACTGAATACACATGATTTAAAGACTTGTAAATAAAGTGCAGATTGTGTTTAGACATTTCGCAATGTCAATTTGCTAATTTTTTACAAAAGAAAACAGCCTATGACAAAATCTCTGATATGTAGCCTACGTAAAAAATAACTACACCTCACTAAATAAATGATTGACTGTGATAGACCTAATCTTCCCCAACGCACTATAAAATTTCTTCTGAAAATTTCTATGATGATAACACGAGTTACAGAACTTTATTTTTTGCATGTGTCAGAGTCAGGGTCAATATGATCCTTTTAGTAAAGGTTTCTCTAAATGGCCAGCTTACACCAGCGTTTCTTATGTTATATCAATTTAAACTGCAATAAGCTATGTGAAATACTTTTCCAAGTGAGAAACTGACGGTCTGCGTCACTGGTTCACAAATCTAGTCCATCATCTGGTGTTTATAAATAAAGATTTAACGGAGCACAGCCGTGAGCATCAGTACTGTGCACGGCTGCCTTCCTGCTACAATGGTAAGGTGGGGGTAGTTGTGATGTTCACAGTGTCAACCCACAAACCTTGAAGTATTTACTGCCTGCACCTTTACAGAAAAAACTGCCAACATTCAAATAACTACATGGAATCCATTTTAAATACAATGTTTTGAAAGCTCCAGAATCAAAAGCTACACACCCAGTTCACAAGAGGACAAATACAAAGCTTATTTATCCAGGCAGTTACATCCAACGTGAACTGGGTTTTTAGGAATGATGACGTTTAAACTTCACCAAGCCACAGAAATCCACCAGAATTTCTCAGTTCATCTCAGAGTTGAACTGTGATGTTCTCAAAGTCATAGATATTTGTAAAAAGCAGTGACTCTTTTCTTTTAAAATTTCCTTTGAAACTAACATAAAGAAAAGCTAACACAAAGAAAATGCTAACATAGATGACTGTTTAAACTTGTCCTGAATTACTTATTCCCTGTGCAACATAAATAGAAGCTGAGATATTTCATTTGCTGTGAAATGTTTGTTTTTCATTTTTCTAGTTAGTGTTTTTTTAAAATACCTAAATACAAACTGGTTAATGAAGAGAAACATCTGAACTCCTTTTACGATGTTTATTTGTCATAAATAACACATTCTAAGCTTGCGTTAACTTACCATCAGTTCAAGAGCATATTGGTTACAGCTTAGCAACACCCTTTCTGGGGGTGCTGTCAGGGCATAAAAAAGATGGGACTGTGCAGTGGAATGATTTTTATTTTATCCATACAAGTGAGACTTTTCAATGTCTTTATTATTATAATTGCACGGCTTGATATGGACTACTGATTTCGTATCACATCATTCAGTGTCAATTCCAGAAACATCCGGAGCCTCACACACCTATTAGTATCTCAGAGCCAACTAGTCACAAACAGAGGAAGTCACACGATGGCTTTGGTTAATGTTCTCATGCGACAGGTGCAGCAGTCAACATTAGACCTGGGAAACGCGTCTAGCTCTAGCTGGGATCTGGGGCAGACGCGGCTCAGCAAGAAGCACCGACTGCGCATGCTCCTACTCAGGCAGAGACAGAAAGGGGGTGGACGTACTGTAGAAGCTGGCCATTACGTAGTTTTGGCAGCGATCACCAGTAAACTCATTTGGGCACCTGAGAGAAGAAACAAAAAAACAATGGTAGAAAAAAACAGAGAAAAGAGAAGAGGTGAATATATGCTAGAAAGAAGCTCCTTGAGTTTCATTTGAACTTGGTGGGTCCACAGCCTCAGGGAACGGAATCCCTCTGCGCCAATGGAGGCTTCGGGTGAGAATTGGGACGAGATGCGGGTCTTGGGTCTGCGTGACAGTCAGATCCCTGCATTTCAAAGGGAGCCACTTAAAATCTGACGTTTTAGCCGTCTCAGTGTTCCCATTTGATTGCTTGGGTCACAGAGGTTGGAAGGAAATGCTTTTTGGGTTGGTTTGCCTGCCATGAGCGCCACGGTCCCAGCCAGCCCGACGCGTAATTCTTACAAATTTATGACCTGTGGCCAGACAGTGCAATAAGGTCACACTGAACGGGTTTATTCTGCTTTGAGTGGTGAAGCCCAAATTAGAACTGAAGGAATCAGTTGCCACTGAGCTGCAAACACACCAAGTGGTCGTGATTGTTGCTGTAGTTTGGGGAGAAAGCAAGTTTCAGATCATTTTAACATACTTTCTTGGGTTTGGACTTTCATGGGCACATTCTCAGTACATCTTGCTCCAGTGAATCCAGGTTGGCACCTAGAGGGCAAAAATGTGATAAGCAAAAAAAAAATGCTAAAGACACTGAACTTTCAGACTGGCAACTCCCCTCCTATGGGGTATGGAGATTCCCAAAAATGACCTGGTACTGAACAACGTAAAGAAAAAAAAAAACATTTAGAAAATCATGTCCCATGAAAATTGCGGGTTATAGACTTTGTTGTTGTTGCTTCTTTCTTCAAATGATCAGTGGACTGAAATTTAACTGCAGTGAGACTCAAGGGCTGACCAGGGGCGGCGAGGCCTGGCAGCTGCCATCTTCCCTTTGAGAAGACCATTTTTGCCACTGATGGTTTTTTTACCATGTGAAAACAGTGGTTTTGATAAGAGTTTCTGTGTTCCACCCCTATCTTTTATGATTAAGTGCTCTTGCACTTTTCTCTCACAAACTCGAGTTTGTCCTTATTTCTTAGGTATTTATAAAGGACACGTCAAACCTCCAGTAGTGGAAGCCACGCACTTTCATACTCTGGTGTACTAACCAGAAAAACACATTCCCTGCTTTTTTTGTAAAAAAAAAAAAAAAAAGAAGAACGTTACAAATTAACTCTCATTTTTAAGTGTTGAAAGACAGAGAGTAGAAGCAGATTTTTATTAGAACAAATTTCACTGAAATGAGTTATCCTAAATTAATGGCAAACACACGGTTTTAGTCAGAATAGTTATTCTACGGAAGGACTTCATGGATGCCATTTTGCAGTTAAGGTAAAACTATTTTGAAATTGTATAAAATTTACATTTTACTCACTCACGTTTATCAAAATTCTAGAATGTTGGTGTAGAATCATTCTTAAGGTTATGCAATGGACCCATGTTTAACCATGTAAGTTATTTACATTAATAATTATTCTTTTTGTTGCTGTTACTCTAGTAACCAAAGTATTATAAATTGCATTCATTTTATCCAATCTCACGTTGTAATAAATAGGGCCACTGAAAGGTTCTAAGAAGAAAATATACTTACAGATAGAAAAACTTTTATTCAAATGCCCAATACCCATTGTCATAATTATTAATAGTTCATCTAACAATAACCATTATGCAAAGCATCTAATAAAATTTAGCACTGATAGCACATACCTAGTGATTTTCATAAAACCCTTTCTTCTCCAGAGTAAATAAGAATAAACACTATCTTTTTGACAGCTAAGAGATACAAATAAAACCATTCACTTTTCAAGTGTAGGGGTGATTTCATTTCCCTTCAAGCCAAATTACCAAGTGATTTGCTAAAGAGAGTCCTCTTACTTCATGAAAATGACCCGCAAGATAAAATTATTGCAGTTCCAGATTTTTTGCCTCCTGAGTACTTGTAAAAACTTACAGTATAATTATAAGCATTGATGATATCAGTAAACTTAAACAAATATAGCTCTTTTGAACTCTTCAAAGTACTTTTATATAAATGAACGGATTTTTGTTTAGAAGACTTTTGCTGCAGGGAATAGAGGAAAACCTAGCTAGAGGAATGTGTAAAGAAGAGTTATACTATGAGCTTGGGGTCATTTCTCATCAACTACACGTTTCCATCTTTTTTTTTCTTTTGTTGCAGTTTGGCAGGGGCCGGGTTTGAACCCGCCACCCTCAGTATATGGGGCTGGCGCTCTACTCACTGAGCCACAGGCACCGCCCTCAATTACATGTTTCGATAAGAATTCCTCTGAAGATATATAAGATAGAACTTATTGGACAAAATAATTTCTGAATAAATGAGGTTAGCACTTGTTTCTGAACCAGGACTATAAATTCATACAGACATGCCCTATAATTAAAGGAGGTAATTCTCAGCATTACGGATAGATTTGATAATGATCATTTTTCATCTTACCTGTTTGTATTCTTCGTAACAATTACAAATTTCATGTTGAGCACACAGTAATAAGATTGTTTCAGACAAAGAACATGGTGTAAGAGGTGTGATACTCTGTGTGTGTGCCTGTGAGACACACACACAAATGCAAGTCACTGGAGGCAAGAAACACCCTTATTTAAAGATCATGAAATTAACGAATAGCTGAGGGATCAAGATTTCCTCAAGAGAAGGAAAGTATTTATAAGGAAATTATCAGTTAGGCATCTTACAACCACTTGTGGAATCAGAGACCACAGGATAACTAGGTAAGGGGAGTCAGAAATCTTACCCAATCAATTTTCTAATTATTACGAGCTTCTAACATGATGTTTCCTAGGAACCGAGCGGTATAGGATGATGGTTATCTCCATCATAAGATCACACAGAAAATATAGTGTAAATACTAGCACCATTTGAGGTATGCAAATTGTTGCTTTGGAATTCTCAGCTATATTTCTTAACCAGAACAATCATTTTGCTAATATCTATCTTGACTTGAGAGATAAAATTTTCCTGCATGTTATTTCCCAGTGTTATAAGCTCTGATAAGCTCCTTAGGGGCTGCTGTTAGTAGAAATGCCGATTCTCAGGTCCCATTCTAGAGCTACTGGATAAGATTCTTCATTTTAACAGATAGCTAAGAGATGTGCAGATATATCAAAGTTCAGGACCCCTGAGCTGGGCAGATGGAGGTCAAGGGCCTCTCTCCTGGTACTGTAGTATCAGACACGGACAGACCATTTGGCTTTACTGGGACTCATTTTTCTCAGTGCTAAAATGAAGATTTAACCAAGCAATTGTCAAAGATCTCTTTTACCACAAAGGTTCTGGGAATCAATGCTCACCCTAACACATGGGATCACCCTTAGAAAACCCTGACATCATTTCTTCTGAATGTATTATCAGTCAGGGACGATAGAACTCAACGTCTTCTAAAGAGCAGTTTTGATAAAAATCGATTTTTAAGGCAATCATAGAAATAAAACAAATTGCAAATAGCCAAGCAATTCAAGTGTTCAGCAGGATGTAACCTTCACAGACGTTTAGATTTATTGCTAAGTGAGATGGAAGAAAGACGCAGAAAGTGCTGGGGAGAGATTCTCTCACTGCATTGGCTGTGAGAGGAACACACACCCAAATGAAAGCCATCCGATATAGAGGCTCTGATGAAATTCTACAGAATTACTTCTAGCAGAATAGGGAGAGTGGCCTCCATAAAGATGCATCCGTCACTTTCCTGGATGATAAGAATATGGGAAATTTAATCCAATTTTGAACAATATGCTTTGGCATGAGTCAGCAAATTTCAAAGATTTTATTTCTCAGAAGAACCTAAGGATTTGAATTATAATCTGCAGCTTCAAAATACATATACCTTTTGTTTTACTGATCAGATCAGAAGATGAAAATCAGTGTTTTAAAATTTTTACTATTTGCTCCCTTTTACTTTTGTAGAGATGGGCGTCTTGCTATGTTGCCCAGACTGAACTTGAACTCCCTGGACTCAGATAATCTTTCCCCTCAGCCTCTCAAAGTGCGGGGATTACAGGAATGAGCCATTTGCACCCAGCTAGTACTGGAGCTTAACATGACAAAGAACCCTCATTCAATTTTTCTCTTAATGGGTGTTATGTGAACAGTGTTATATGAACCTAGCCATCACTCGCTCCCGCCTCGACCGCCCCACCGCTCACGCATGCTCCGGGTGAGGACTCTTGACTCTGGCTCTGGTATCACACCTACCCTAATATACAGGGCCTGCCTTATAAAAGCCTCTCCCAAAATGTCTGTGAAACTGAACTTAAGATGAGATCAGACCACAGTGTCTGATAAAGAGACTTTCATACTGTCAATTGATTTGTCAGGCCTGTTATTTTTATGGTTTATGACAGATTCTCCTCTGTGGACTCACAAATAATTTTTTATAGGAACTTTCATTATCCTCTTCACAGATTCTCTCTATAAATAAAATATTTTAACATTGTAGTTGCAGTTCAGAAAAGACTATGCTTCTTTGGCAATAAGAATCCCTTTATCTCAAATTTAAATCATGTTACTAAAATAACAGTTCTTTCAAGATTCAATAAGGCAGTATACTAACCACTAGCCAATAAAATAAAAACTATTGATAAATAATCTTACTGCACTGCCAATATCTTGATGTGCTTACAAGGTAATTAATCTGAGATGCATGTATTTTGAGAATCAAATTAGTGCTTGTTATACATATGTTTTATACTCTTTTTTTGTTGTTGGAAACAATGTCTTATTGTGTTGCCCAGGCTGGAGAACTGTGGAGTCAGCCTTGCTCACAGCAACGTCAACCTCCTAGGTTCATGCAATCCTCCCGCCTCAGCCTCCTTCACACCTGGGACTACAGGTGCCCACCAAGGTGCTGATTTTTCTGTTTTCAGCAGAAAACAGGGTCTTGCTTCAGGATAGTCTTGACTCCTGAGTTCAGGAGATCTGTCTGCCTGGGCCTCCCAGAGTGCTAGGATTACAGACATGAACCACTTGCTCTTGGCCTTATTTTTATATTCTAATTATATAAATTGTTTTCCATTTCTTGGGGGAGACTCTACATATTAAAACTCTACATAGACCTTAAGATCTGGTTATTCAGGGTTGGCTAATTTTGTAAACTTCTATCATTTATGGCCAATTTATAACCCCCCTGGAAACATCCTATGTCTTCCTTTCTTTATTTCTTGGCTTTATTTGCCTCAAGCCTTTCTGTGATCTGGTAGGAGCAAGGGGGACAAGAATCCGTAGCTGAGCTCCCCTCTGTTGCTATTCACCCCCCAGAGCCTCTGTCGTCCGTCTGCTCTTCCTCAATGGCAGCTGTGACGTTCCTGCTCCACTGTAATTGTTTGTTTGGTATCTGTGTTCACAAATATCAAGTGGCAGAAATGTCAACTCAGTATCAACTGAGAAATCATTGGTGGGTAAGTGCCAGGCACAAAGGACTTTGCTCTTGTCCTGCATGAACTCAAGGCGGCCGTGTCCACACCAGCACCAACAGTGTCATTGCAGATGCAAACACTGGCTTTTCTCCCCTCCTAGCCCATGAAGCCTTCTGGCCAGAACTCGCCCACTCACTGGCTGACTGTGTTGGACATTATTCTTTCCCAGATGTATTGTTACTATTAGTCTGCATTTTTCCAAGATGGACTCATTCCGTTATCTATCTTTAAGTGAAATTTCTCGGTTTGTCTGTGCTTTTCTAATTTGTATTTTAGTGTTCTTTACAGAATCATCTGCAGAAGACATTTATTTCCTCGAGGGAATGCCCTCTTTAAGATCATTAAAGAAAATATTCAATGTACAGTGTTCTGGGAATGTTTCCTTCGGCTCCGACCTGCGCCTCCCCAGCTGTAGTTAACTAGCTATAGTTAGTATGCATAACTCCCTTTCTTTTCAGTTACTGGCGGCAGACTAGTTTTCAACCCGTGAGATAAGAGGATACCTACAGTGGCCACCCTGCACTTGGAAGTATAAATTGAGAAAAACATTCTCGCTTTGCCATGGCTTTCAAATGTCACTTTTCCAGGGCCAGGACATACAATCCCAAAGATGAGGGTGGCAGTGTTTGTGAACTAATCCTTCCTTGTGTGAACCTTGGTGCCCCCACAAATGCTCTGTTTGCACAGCTTGTTCTGAAATGCTCATCTGCAGACTCCAATCCTGGCCTGTGTTTACTCTGCATGATGTATCCGTAAGTCGGGGGCCTAACAATTTCATCAGCTAGGGATCCATCTCCATTCCGCAATCTTCATGTCCCTGGGACACAGTGACACAGTGACTGCTGAGTTGTGGCTGGGTCTTCCTCTCCAGAGACCGCCCTTTCCTGTCTTGTCTAACAGCTCAGCGCTCCAGAGAAGCTTTAGAGTTCTGCCCACCACACCAGCCTCGGTCTAGGATGAAACACTTCAATATTCACTTTTTACTTAAATCAGGCAATATAACTGTTTCAAAATTGTGTATGTCATTGTATTGAAAATTGTTCAAATTTATGGGGTAGAAAGTGATGTTATGATTCATGAATATTACGTTGCAAAATTAAATCAAGCTAGTTAACATAGCCATCCACCATTCACAATAGCCAAGTTATAGAGTCAACGTAAGTGTCTACCAGCAGATAATGAAGAAAGTAGATACGGGGTGTGTGTGTGTGTCTCACAAGTTATCCTTGAAGTCACCATACATAGAGAAAATAGGCAATTGTAGCTAAATATATAACATTTTACAAAGAGGTAGCAACATGGTAGAGAATATTTTGTAAAATGTTTGTAATGAATATTTTTGTAAATAAAGGTACATTTAGTTACAATTTTCCATTTCCCCTATGTATGATGACTTTATATATAAAACACACACACACACATAAAATAATATTTTAAATGGACTATAAGTCCTCAAGATGAGGACTCCATACTATCTTTTTCTCCCCAGAACCTCTAACTTTGGGTTGTTTCATTCCTCACTGTACGTTCCCTTAACTCCCAAATACTCTCCATGGCGCTTGGGACATCGGTAATTTATAATTAATTGCTTGAAAAATGATTGCTCTTGGCAATAGCCTACGGACTCCACGGGGTGGAGCACAGTTTTGTTTACCACTTCATCCTTAGCACGAGCACAGAACCTGTCTCATGGGAGCTTGGGAAATATATGGGACTACCCAGCTGGTTTTAAGAGAAAAAAGCAAGTAAGTTAGCTATTCGGAACACTTGGTCAATGGCCCCGATTTTAACTAATATCATATCTAAAGTGGTTCCTATAAAAACTAAATGATCTTCTTCAGTGTACTTTGATGAGTCAAAGTAAAAACGAGTTAACAAATATCCAGCAAGAATATAGGGGAATTCTAGATACATGTGGGACACAAAGACACAGGCTGTCTTCTCTGGTTGTCTGAAGACCTCATTATCCACATACACAGGGTTCCCACCACTTTCTCTGCAGAGCCTGTGTATATCTGTTAAACGTTACAGCATTCGTCAACAGAAAAGTGCTACAGGCAGGAGCAACAGAGAATCTGAAGAAATGACTCTTCAGGGTGGAGGGGATGGAGTCACCAGTGCGTGCTCATGGATTGGAAGTTCAAACCCAATACACGCCCCTTTAATAACTTTCAAATTTCCTTTTCTAGAGCCAAAATGATGAGGCTGCAGGGCCCAACTAGGAGGTTTTATCATCATCCTCTTTTTATTATGTTAATCAGCTACTAATCAATATTATACACGTTATGGTCATTATTATGCCAGTTTTTTATAAAATTTTAACTTTCCCTGCTTTCTTTGAATTTCTCTTTCCATCTTCCCTAGTCCCTCAATTTGGCCAGGCTATGTGGAGCTTTCTGCTCCCTGGAGACATCTGCTGTGTTCACAATGCCACCCTCCTGCTCCAGAAGTTACTGGGATTCCCTGTCTGCTATCACAAAATGGCCTTCAGAGGTCATAACACGGTTCCACTGCCTAACAGTGCTCATTCATTTGCTTTTTGTTTTACTTTCTAGAATGAAGCCACTGGTCTAAGTATGCACAACACTGGGCTTCCCAGGAAGAATTCCTGCAACCTCAGTGCCTGCTGGGTACCTAGGACGGTACCACAAATGATGGCTGTGCTTATAAAGTTTTCTCTAACTTAATCCAGTCTTTTCCTTCTTTTCTTTAAATTCTTAATGTCTTAATAATCAGCATTGTACCATTTGGAAAATACTCACACATTGATTTACTATTTTAGTGATTTAATTTTCTTAAACAGACTAAGTTCCCAGAGACCAGAAAGCATGCCTTATATTTTTCTGTGTGTTTGAAAAATGTACGGCATATAGCTTGTTCTATAAATAAGCTGAACTTAATTTATTATAATATGTTTGTAGAGACTTTATCTCCTATAGTTACATGTTTTTCATAACTGCCTCTTATAACAATGTCTAATAAATATGGGCCTACATGGTTTCATAAACATTAACCATACAAAAATCATAAAAGTCCTCTTTAAAGGCACTTCCCTTCTTTCCAAGTTTAGTTCATTTGTTTTTTGTTTTTGCTTTTTGTTATGTTTTTGCATTATAAGGAAACTAGGGATTAGAGATTATTAAATGATAGGCCAAATGAAAAGATATCAAGCTAGCTGGTGGCCCCACCAAACCAAATAAAACTGCTAGTCTTACATAAAATGAAGAATTGGGGATTAATCATATAAGCAGTCTGTTAAAACAGGTGTATATACTTTTCCAACATCTACAGAGAGAATGTAATATTACCATTTACTTTTTATTATAAATGAAACAATCTTGCTTCACCAGAGTTAAAAGTACTTTAGCAGAAATGAACTCATTTAATTTGACTGACTCCCTGGGAAGAAATTTGAAGAACATATTAAGTTCATGTTATATATAGAGATATTATCCAGACAGTTGACAATATCAATATATCATCGTGGCTCATGACGAAGCCGTATCTGTCCATTGGACAACAGATTAGATTTGCAAACATTGTTTGATATAAAACAATTTTTAGATTAAAAAAAACACATCAACATCTTCCAAAATAGTTTTCTACTGAAACTGTTTGGAAGAACAGATACTCCAGTACAAAGAAGAAAACTAAAGAGGAAACCCTGCACAATTTCATGGTCAAATTACCTTGTTTCTTTGAGCCACGGAACTACACAGAGCATCCGAGGGTAAAAAAATAGAATGATTCTTTTCTCATCTTTATATAATCTGGACGCATAGCTCGGTTTTCCACAGTAGAGAGAAAAGAAATCTAAGAGATGAGAACCACCACTGAAATTCCCATGCAATCCCCGGGGCAAGTCCAAGGAACCAGCAAACGTCTCCTCTGAGAACGTTCTAACTGCTAATGTGGTTAATCCATTTGGAACACCTTGTTCTAAGGAAGCAGAGAGACAGAAGAGAGCTGCTGTAAAATCTTCTACTTGAACTCCCAAGAAGACAACGGTGGATTAGGTGACCAGGGAGACTAGCTGGAAACTTCCATGCTCATGGTGTGTCTGAGTCATGTCTTCAGTTGGGGATAAAGCTGATTGTGAGTGATGGAGCGCATGCCTCAGCAATGTGCAGCTCTAGACAGACAGGCCATATGGAAGCTATGAACAGGCTGCACAGACAGGGCCACGGTGAGCCAATGCAGCATTTTTATGTTTTCTGTTTCTATTCAAGGGGTCTAGTGAACAATATATTATCATAAGACATAGCATAATCTGTGCCTCTGCTTAAATTCTGAGTAGTGATTAGTTTTAATGCTATAGATGTTTTTAATACAGGAATTTTTCTTTGTTTTCTTTTCTTTTAAACATACTTTTTTATTTAACAAAAAAGGCCTAAAATATTCTGGATATTAAATGTATTCTAACTCTTCCTGCTGCACGGTTCTGATTTGGTTTGATACATTAATAAAGTTGTAGTCAAAAGTGTGTGTGTGTTTGGCAGGGGAGGTTATCAACATCTTTGATGTTAAAGATTTTCTTTCCAGCAAAATCCAGTAATAACTTATACCACTTTCCTAAAAGATTCCAGTTGCAAAAAAAAAAAAAAAATTCAATTTTCTGAGAAATTGCAGGCAGGCAGGATCCAGCAGATAATTATCCTGGGGGATGGAGAGTGTCCATTCATGGTTTGCTGCTTCCATAATTATTAGAAGACTAACAAACATTTCACTTTGAAATTAAAAAGAAGGAGTGTATGTTTTTCTGGATTGAGCTTAAGATTTAATAAAAAACTGTGGAGCGAAGAAAAATTACAGCTGTTGGCACATTACCAAAATGGAACAAATGAACAGCACTTGTGCAATCCCATGTTTTGTGCAGAACCTGGAGGGGCGGCAGAATGGGTGAAATTAATATGTGGAAACTGACTGCCCTGGTTCCTCAGAGGTGCGCAGAAACTATCGCATGTGCTCACTCAGCTTGTAAATCTCTGCGAGGCTATGATGAAAAATGATCCTATTTCATTATTATAATTAAAATATAGTGCTCTCAGATGCTTTTCTGAAGAAGTAAAAATATGAGACATAGATAATATGGGTTCAATTATTTTAAAAGGGGGAAGTTTTAAAAAAATTATAATTGAAACTTTTTCCAAGGAGATGTATTAAAACACAATTGTACTGTATGCCTCAGATTAGGAAAGAATATCAAGATTTCCTCATATAATAAATGGACATCATACTTTACAGATTATAATTCTCAGCTGCTGGCATTTTCTTTTTGAGATGTACCGTACACTCGGGATGTCTCAATTCGCTATGATTGGGGTGTCATATTCACGGCAAGTCAGAAGGACCAAAGACTAAAATCGACTGATTTTTATTCTGCTTCAGGCATATAAATTTGAATATTTTAATGATCAAAAAGTGAATGTCTAAGATTAATTTTTAAACAACAAACACAGTCACATGAAATAGTTCATATCTGAAAGAGATGTTTCCCCCCCCCGACATATTCTTTCATCTTCACCTTGCTTTAAATATTTTATAAGATTTTTACCTATAACTTCACTTTGGCTTATAATTGTTGCCTATCTACAGCAAAGATTTTTAGTCATTGGGATTAGAATTCTACTCTTCTGCTCTGAGTCTTGTATTCTCCCTATCAGATTATATTTACTTTTATAAATTGTCTTTCCTGATAAAACCAGCTACACAACCACAATTTGTCTTTTCTTGGCACTGTCTCCACACTTTTCAAAGAAGAGCTTTACAGGACAAAAAAGGAGCAGTTCTGGAAGGTTCTTCCTCACAGCCACGGGTTCTGTGAGGCATGTTACGGAGAAGTCCAAGGTACCGTAGCTCAGGGAGCAACGGAACATTTCCCACAAAATGGCATTTTTGTTTGGTGTTATGTTTTTACATGTCTTTGCACTTATAAGCACAATTAAGGTTTTCTGAGAATTATTTCTGAGAATAAATACACGTTTACTTATTTGTATGATGTAAGAGAGAAATGGCCTTGTCAACCACTTCTCATGTCTTTTTCATTTTGCTAACTGCTCTTTCTATTAGCTCGACTGCCTAACAGACTTGGTGTTCCTTGTCAAGAGTTAAGGCACGTGCTAATAGTCTAGAGAAGACAATTTTTAGGACATGAGCTGCTAGTTCAGAACAATGTACTCTGTTGCGTGTTTCCAATTGTGGACAGCCTACAAAATTTAAGGGAATTGCCCTTAAAATACCTTGCTTTGGGGACATGACCGTGTGTCTTGGTGGAAGCAAAATAAGTATGCATTTTTCACCATTTCAATAAGATACGAAACATGTTTTTACCCACATGAAACTGTGAGTCCATCCACCACATATCGAGTAAGTATCAATAGTGGACTTAAATGCACAGCCCGCAGACATGTGCTTTTTAATGCCCTATTAAGTTTACTATAAGGTTTAAATATTTAATGTGCTGATAGTGTTACTGTCTTATGCTGCCTGTCGAGAGAGAATAAATTTGATACCTCTTAATGGTGCACCAAC
Source organism: Perodicticus potto (assembly GCA_963574655.1). Taxonomy (NCBI): domain Eukaryota; kingdom Metazoa; phylum Chordata; class Mammalia; order Primates; family Lorisidae; genus Perodicticus; species Perodicticus potto. Next base: position 28,494 of record CAUYRH010158406.1, on the reverse strand, counting down.
TCCTTCAGGTCATCGGAAAGAAAGTGCTATTCTAGATCCATCTCCAGACAAGAAGAGTACATGAGAGATCACTGCCTTCCACCCACGATGGTGCTGTACACGCTAATACATTTCCAAATACATGAAAATATGTATTTTTATTGTTTTACTAGCAGTATCAACCTGAAGTTCATTATAGAAAACAGTTATGAAACACTAAGACAACGCCTAGTATAACAGATAATATACGCTAGTAAACCATCTTCTCCCTGCTCTTCTTTTAGTTTTTGTAGGTGGTCACTGGGGTGAGAAAGGAACATTATCTCACAGCCTAATTCATACATTGGATAAAGTAGGTATTAAACGTTACAGGCCTTGAAGATATTTGCACATCTCTTCTGAGTAACAATGAGGAAAACCACAAGGAAAGCAACATTATAAATATCACAGCCAAAACCAAACAAACGCACACAAAAAAAATCCCACACACATTGAAAAGCGCAAAAAAAACAATTCTGAATGTAACAGAGGAGATGATGACAGACGGTGCGAATGTTTCAAAACATTCTACAAATAAAACAGTGTTATTCCACAGGATGCAACGAAATCGGGAAAGGAAGCCACGACGGATCACGGGACACGGAATCACTTGAAAGGAGCAATTATAGACACAAGCCACACACAAGATTTCTTGTCTTACTTGCACAAGTATCTTGAGGGGTTTGAGAGGTCTTTCACCATGAAGCACTCGCCTCCGTTCACACAGAAAGTCTTCTCCTTCTCCGCACACTTGACCAGATGGCTCGTCCCAGTGGTGGACGTGGATGTGGCTGGATCAAAGAGAAAGAAAGGGGGAGAGTTACATTTATTTTACCGTCTTCAAAGCAACATTTGCTCTTAAATTATCCTAAAAAGAAGAGTCCCAATAAAGTGCAGGGGACCTCACTGAAGTACTTTCTAGGTCTAGTTAAAAGGAACAAAATTATAAAAGAGGTAATTATAGAGTTAATTAATTTCATTATAATTAAAAAGAAAAAGGACCCCAACATTCTTTTTCTAACCACTTTTGTATCTCCTAAGATTGTGGAAAAAGAGAAGTTCTATTGTCATTTAAGTAAAATACTTTTTCCACGATGTCTCAAAGGTAACAGTATAAAGTTATGTCAATGGAGTTTAGTTTAGCTACCAATTTTTTAATGACACCTAACTGATAAAATTATTTTGGTAATTACATTTACATGTATACTGATTTTACACTTTTTAGACATGATGCATATAGTGAAGAAAACCACAAGGTGGCTTATCTGGTCATAATTACTAGTTGAATACACATTAACATATGGATTAGAAGCTATTCTCATGAAAATTTCCATTCTACTACAATTTCTTGGAAGAGCATTGTTGAATGTCTAACTGCCATCGTGCCTTCCAGGAAGTGCAAAGACAGTCTCACATTGCAGCAATTGTACTTTTGCTTTTTATTTTGATAATATCAGTAATAAATACTACACACATTAGACCTCTTGCAGTTCTACAAATATACCCATTTTGAATTGGAGTAAAGATAAGTCTTCAGTTTGTTTTACAACACCTTCATGTGACAAGCTTGATACTCACTTGTCAAACCTCCCAGTTATGTGGACGTGACATTGAAAATGATGCTTGCACCAGTGGGTGTCTGAATTACATGAAGGCGAAGCTCTCAGTTCCGAGGCTACAGGGGCACTTGAGCCTCTCCCCACCCATGTCAGTGGGAACTCCATGGGCAATGCTTAGTCTTACCCACAAGAAGTCTAATGTACATAGTATTTATTACTGATATTACCAAAATAAAAAGCAAAACCAATTATTAAGGCAATGTAGATTTAATTACTCTTTTGGGGAAAAAAATCTACCTTTAGACAAGTTTTTCTTGTCTACTGAAACATTCTTACAGATTTTTCTCTTCCTTATCCATTTCTTTTCTTTCTTTCTTTCTTTTTTTTTTTGAGATAGAGTGTTACTATATCGCCCTTAGTAGAGTGTGGTGGTGTCACAGCTCACAGCAACCTTGAACTCTTAGGCTTAAGCAATTCTCTTGCCTCAGATGCCCAAGTAGCTGGGACTACAGGTGCCCTCCACAATGCCCGACTATTTTGTTGTTGTTGTTTAGTAGGCCCAGGCTGGGTTCAAACCCGCCAGCCCCAGTGTATGTGGCCGATGCTCTGCCTACTGAGCACAGGTGCCAAGCCGCCCATTTCTATTTTATTATTTGCATGGGAGTTTCAGATACCCTTGTCTACTTTTCTTTGACTTGTCATGTATTATTTCTTCATAATTTTCTTCCTTTCCAATTCTTTCGGAAGTCTACATTTTGTTGCACAGATGACAGAGTTTCATCTCTGACTCTTACTCTGAATGTAATACTCAACAGCTGATTATTCCATTTCTGAATTACTCATGGCCTTTCTTGTCTCTTATTCTCCTGTGTCAAGGCATATTTTTGGATCATTTTCACCAATCTCAGCATGGCTTTTAGAAGTAACAGAAAAATACAGTCAAAATGAGTGGGACTTTGGAGACAGATCTGGTTTAAATCCCATCTCCTACCAGCTTTGCATCCTTGAGCAAGTCACTTAACAACCCACATGCTCAATTTTCCCATTTATAAAACAGGGGTAATAGCAATTTTACAGGATTTTGTAGATATTAAAAATAATCTGGGTAGAGGAATTGCACAAAATAGTCATTCAACGAATAATGAGCACCATGGGTGAACAGGACAGAATCTTAACTTGGGTATTCATCAGTCAGATAAAAGCCTGATAACAGAAATCGGGGATTTCAAGGACGCATGCTACTCTTAAGTCATTACTATGGATAATTAAGAATTGGGCCAATTTTGTCCTTATTATTCCAACAACAAATCCTTCTCAAAATGCATTTCAGGGGATCTTTCACAGGCAACAAAGGAAAGGAATGGAATGAGGGCGACTGAGTGAGAGGTCACTTATCAGCCACGCTTTGACATCTTTATCAAGAAGAGGGGAACCTGGATGGCATCGTTTGGTCTGTAAAAACACGGAGCACACCGCCCTTCTGCGTATCACACAGCACGTAATTTTAACATAATAGATCTTTAGCAAAAAACTGCTAACCTGGGTGCTATGTTAGTATTTTCACCCACGCCAATGCGTAAAAAGATCAGAAAAATGCCTGCATTTAAACATGGTGTAAAAATATCAGGAAAATGTTCCAGGTTTTGTGCTTAAAGCTTTCAACGGCTGACAGGATTCCGCTGGATGACAAATTGGGCAGAGTCCCCTTCCTGCCCCAGGCGCCAGACTGAAGGGGCCTCCTGCAGGCCCTGAGCTGTCACTAGCCTCTCTGGCAGAGCAGCCCGGACCTCATGCAGACCCTAGTGGGTCTGAAGGTCTGACAGGTTACTAAGGACTCCCCGCACCCCACCTGAACAACAAACAGTGCACATGGGCTCTCTTTTACTACTGAACCACTGTCTCTCCTGCCCATCCCCCAATACAGAATACTCTATATAAATTTTAAACAAGCAGGAAAGATTAGCAGTAATATGAAAGAGATAAATAAATTCTCTTATCCATTCCTTAGAGTTTCTGATTTTGCAAGATGAGCAAAATAAGTGAGATTAATGTTAAAATTAGAAATAACCTGTTTGTTAGCCCCTCAAAAGTATTTTTCCCTGAAATGATTATCATTTGAATGCTTTTTCAAAGCACCTAGCTCTGACACGTTCATGTTCAAAATTCTTAGATCGGTTCTTGAAACCAGTAAGAGGATATTTGATAATAAAATCATTCTTGGGAAACAAAGTAGCAAATGTCTCCTACAGCCTTGGACTATTGGGCTTCTTAGCCCTTTTATCCTTACAACAGCAGCAAGATCAAAACATGATCAGGAATTGTAAAGCAGCAATTAATTCCCAGGTGATGCAAGGTGTCAACTGACTGGACACAGCTGCTCTGAACAGAGGAGGAAGTTGCATTGGTCAAGAAGAACCTCGGATGGAGACCGTGCTAGACACACTCTTCGGATTGTGGCCACCTTTCCTTTGCTGTCCTTTGAACAGGCCTATACACTTTGCAGTGATCCCCTTTCTCTTTGCTTACACCTGCTGTATTCCCAAATCAGTTTCCATTTGGTAATTCAACCAGAAAATAATAAAGCAGAAGAGGCGGGCCCTGTGCCAAACTATGCCAACAACATTCTTCCCGAGGGAGCTGAGAGGAGCTGGGGGGGAGTTTCATTAGAGGCGTAGCTAATGATTTGCAGACAGAATGTGGTTCCAAATCTAAAAAAATGGCTCTTAACAGTTTTGGGAAAGAGGTCAGGTAGACTGTCCTCCTTCTGCATTCGTGACTCCCGTCCCCCTCCACCTCGTGACTAGTTTGTCACAACTCGGACACTGCTAAATGAACAGCAACTAGAAACACAGTGAAACAGGACACTGTTGCCCTTAATGTTTGCCTCTTACATGACTACTTTACACCAACACATTTTCCCTCATATGCTGGTGGCTACAAGATTATCAGGAAGAAAGGATAAACGGAGCAGCAGTAAGGTATCACCAGAGAATGCACTTGAAGGGCTTTACTCTCGACCAGGTCTGTCTGGACAAAGAACGTCAGGACTAGTGAGCACGTCCAGAAAGGACAGACAGTGGCCTGATGAGGGTGAGGATGTGGAGACGCGGATGTCCAGTTAGGGTCTCCAGAAATCCTTTAGCACACAATAAAGCTCCTCCCTCCCTCCGCCTTCTTCCATCCTCTCCTTCCTTCCCTCCCTCTTTCCTTCCTCCCCTCCCTCTTCCTTCCTTCCCTCCCTCTTCCTTCCTGCCCTCCCTCTTCCTTCCTTCCCTCTTCCTTCCTTCCTTCCCTCCCTCTTCCCTTCCTTCCTTCCCTCCCTCTTCCTTCCTTCCCTCCCTCCCTCTTCCTTCCTTCCTTCCCTCTTTCCTTCCTTCCTTCCCTCCCTCTTCCTTCCTTCCTTCCCTCCCTCTTCCTTCCTTCCTTCCCTCCCTCTTCCTTTCTTCCCTCCCTCTTTCCTTCCTTCCTTCTCTCCTTTCTTTCTGCCACAATTCTTTTTGCCCCCAGATTAATATGAGGGTACCAATGATCAGGTTACAATGTTGGCGTCTGTTAGGTAAGATCCCTGTTGCAGTTGTGTCCCGTGCCCAGGAGGTGTGTCATGGACCCCCACATTGTGCCCATTAGGTGAGAGCACCCAAACCCCCCTTCCTCTACCTCCCCCAACTGGTTAAATTGAGTTTCTCCCTCCCCCAACTGGTTAAATTGAGTTTTTCTCTTGGGCATATATTAGTTTGTGTGCTGGCTTCATATTAGTATTGAGTACATAAGATGCTTGCTTCTCCATTATTGTGATAGTTTACTAAAGAGAAGTTGGAAAGTCTCCATCTTTTTTATGGCCGAATAGTATTCCATGGTATGTGACTGGTTATTACGTGTATGACATAAATACGAACAACTAAAGTTACTGTGCTTGAAGAATTATAAGAACTCCCCCTAAAAGGAAACTTTTACAAAATATAGTAAAATGAACACTCAAGTCAGCTTAGAAGAATCAAGTTCAACACTCAGTTTTGCCAATTATAAGTTCTGGGATTTCTCTCTAGCTCCCTGCAAAACTGAGATATCACAGGCTTGTTGCAACATTTGTTAAAATACTTTCCTGCAACACTGAACACAAATGTATGATATTATTACTGTTACTAATGGCATAAAAATTGAACAAAAGAAAGGAAAACCTTTCTGTCTAGACTCTGTAATCCTGTATAACCAAGACGCAATTGTTATTTCTTAGGAAACTATTTTTCTCCCAATGTGAAAAGAGATGGCCTAATTTGCAGGGGGAAATCATTGGATGATTGTAAATCACTGAGTAAACAATAATAACCTATTTTAACTTTATCATAATTGCTCGTCAACAATTTGTCACCCTTACATTTGTTTATAAAATAAAATTGAGAACCAATTTGAGATAAAAGAAAACTATTGTTTGATTATTTTCCACTTTTAAGTTCTATACAATTCTTTAATATTTCTGACTGAACTTGCAAGTTACTTGAGTTGAATGTACTTACGCTGTTATGTGTTATTATAACTGTTTAAAAAGCTATGAAATATTTTAGAACAGGGTGATGTCCACAGCATACGGAACAAATTATAAACTTCATGATTTAACATTTTGGAAATCATACTATTGCACACTTTTAAAATATATAAAATAAAAATTTTAGAAATAATTAAGTGTTCTCTGCTTGTTACTAAATAGTTTCCCATGGAATCACACAATATTTCTTGTAGAGTGCCAATTTTTTTCTGCTTGAGGCGGGTTAAAAAGAAAATAATGCTGAAAAGGATGGCCTGCTCTTTTTTTTTTTTTTTTTTTTGTAGAGACAGCGTCTTACTTTATCACCCTCTGTAGAGTGCCGTGGCGTCACACAGCTCACAGCAACCTCCAACTCCTGGGCTTAGGCAATTCTCTTGCCTCAGCCTCCCAAGCAGCTGGGACTACAGGCACCTGCCACAAAGCCTGGCTATTTTTTTGTTTTGCAGTCCGAGGCCGGGTTTGAACCCGCCACCTTCCGTATATGGGGCTGGCGCCCTACTCGATGAGCCACAGGTGCCGCCCGGCTTGCCCTCTTGCTTGTTTTAAGAGGCGCTTCCCTTATCAGTGCAGAAGACAGAACCAGGAGACCAGGACCATTCCCCAAAGATGAGCTGCTAATAAGAAGCCTCTATTATTCTCTGATAATTAGCAGGAATTAGCATGAGTATACAGTGTGTACAACTCCCCCCCCACCCCCCGCCCCAAAAGCAATCATTAGACGCTATTTTTCCTGAGTGAACAGAGTCCCTGCCAGTAGTTTTTAAGAGAATTCTTAATGTTTTACTAGCAGCAAATTAAACTCAATAACTCTAAGCCACTTTCTCAATGAAATGTACACATTTTTAAACTCTTAATATTCTAATAGTCTACCAATTACTTGAAAATTATAATGTTTTGACCTTACCTGTGATATCTTCAATGCCTATGTATTTAGGCATGTTTTCTTGCTCTTTAATCTCCCAGTTTAAGCAAAAAGCTAAAATTACATTCTTGCTCGGAGTCCAGCTCCTACACAAGGAAGAGCTACAAGCTCCTTGAACTCCTGCTGGGGGAAAACACTTAGGTGGCTCCTGAAAACCAAGCCCTGGGGCAGAAACGGAGCGAGAAAAGCCATCCGACCTAATGCGGCTTCTCTAGATGCCAAGGGGAAGGCGGGTGGAGTCAGGAGTTTCTAAAGGAGAAGTCCAGAGCCAGACTGGGGACCACAGAAGCACTGTCATTCAGGCTGGCATTTCTTCCTGAGCAGTAATTCAATCCTTTGCTGAATAGCAAATAGGTATTTGAAAAGGGGGGAAAAGTGACCTGAGGAGGTAAAAGAAATCTGTACAGCCTTGGAGAAAAAGAAAAGCAAAAAGACACTTTAGTGACTGAAAGCAGCATACCGTGTGTCCTGACCTCTCCTTTACTCAACGCTGCTCCAGAAATGAACAGGGGGGGGCCAAGGACTCTCAGGAGCCAACTCCATGAAGCTCAGGACTCAGAGAACAAGCTAGAAGCAATCAGCAGCAGACTACCCACGAGGAGGCCCTTTGTCCAAAGAAGGAGTTGACACCAAGGGCCAAGGGACATTAAGTGTTTTAACTGACAAACGTGGGCTTTCAAATCATTTAAACACGTTATAAATGGTAGCACTAGAAAGGATCTTCAACTATTTAGTAATTTATCTTCTACTTGAGAAGAGGATACAAATCATCTCTACTCTTCTGTAGTCTTGCATAAAATACCTCTTGCTAGGAATTCACAATGGCGCACAGGGAAAGGCTGCCCAAGGTCACGTCTAGGAATTGGGAAATGCTTTCTAAGTGAGGGAGATTGCCTTTAGAGTCTTCTCTCCATGACAAAGCTCTCCGGGAAGAGTCTCATATTATTTCTTTCTTGTCAGTAGAATGAAAAGTGACCTCTGGGTGTTTCTCCTCATAAAACAAAATTATAATTTTTGTTGCAACACTGATCTCATTTGTAGTTAAACAGAAAACAGACTCTAACTTCCCAGCCGTGGCTGAGCAAATAATTTGGTGTCTTTAGACAGTGTTATCCTTAGAAAAATAAGATTGCCAGGAAAGGTTATTTTTCAAGCATACAAGTCGCTGGGCTCCCCCCCAGCCAGCCATGCATTTCACTCATGACTCGGTCTAATCACCCAAGTCTACTACTTACTGGGGGGCAACATCTCAATGATATATGTGCCTTGGAGGATGTCACAGCTCTTCCCCAGGAGAAGGACAGTATCTTCTGTCAATGGATAACTTACTGGAGGGCATTACAAGAAAGCTCCGTTTTCTTCTTTACAAAGCCAATAATCTTTTCTTAGCTCAGATGCCAACTCCAGAAACACCGTTCTCCCATATATTTTCTGCTAATCACTGACAGTTTTATATGAGTATAAAATTTCCATAGCCAGCAGTCCACAAACTTTCAAGCTGCCCGTTGAATCTTTTTTCCATCAATACTTATTCTAACGGAGTACGAACCGTCTAGCCTGCAAAGCAAATATTAGCAGCCCATCTGACTGGCTTAATTGGATTTATAGTTCTCACCAGGCTAAATGTTAAAGGCACACATTCTTCATCATACTCTGTATTTTCTACCAGGGTCATTTTGGTTGGGAGAAGGTCATGTCAATGTGGAAAATGTTAACCTGTCATTTTCCAAACTAGTCGAATTTTCAACTCCAAACACAACACACGAAAACAAAGGGGACTGAACTCCCCACAATTGAGGACTTCATTTATTCAACAAGCTACTGACATTTCCACGTGACATTGAGTGACATAGGTTAATTTATTCATCTACTAAAATACATTTAGAAATGCAAGTAGATGGAAGATCAGGAGAGAAGTTGCCAGGTAAAATCATTATCTTATTCAACAAATTTAAAAAAAATCATGCCATAGTAAGAAATAAAAGCTATATGGTCATTGTAATAGATACTGAATTAACATTTGATGAAATTAAACATCCAATTTCTATAAAACTATCAAGTATTTTTATCCCCCAAATCAAACTTGGCAGATAAGAAGTTGAGTCAAGCATCTACATACGAGCACATCCAGGAAGTGAAGTAAATTGCCCCCTGGGGGATGCAATTGGTAAAACAAGACCACGGGGAACTTCACAGGACTGAAAACCTTGTTTCTTAAAAATAAATAAGTAAATAAATAAAATTAAAAGGAGGGGGAAAAGAGACAAAGAGAATGAAAGCTAGAAACAGAGAAAGTAAAAAAAAAGAGAGAAAAATCAAAATACAGACACTAAAAGAGAGTTAAGAAATATATCCCACCATTCACAACATTTGTGAATCTTATTCAGATCCTGATTTTAAATAAACCCTTACACATGTTTGCTGTGTATACAGGAGAAAATCTCCCCATGGATTAGACAATGAGTAATACTAAGGGGCTACATCAATTTTTGTGCGTCAAATGTATTATGGTTATGTTTAAAAATAGAATAGTTCTTACCTTTTAGAGCTATCTACTTAAATATTTACGCATCAAGTGACAAGACGTCTGAGATTTGCTACCAAATAGTAAGAGGGAAGGGAAGTGACTGGGATCAAGATGAAATAAAACTGGTAATTGCTGAAGTGAGGGATAGATGTACGGAAATTATTATTGTTTTTTGCGTTTTATATGCATATAAGCATGTTTAAATGTATATTATATAGAGGGGCCTGTATAATGTATTTTGTATTTATGAATTAAAGTTTAGAACTATAAAAAATTAATTTTAGGTTTTTCAAAACATGTCTTTATAAAGCAGAATTAGAATAATACTTTGTATCATCTAAAAATATCTACATTTAGCCAACAATCATTCTTAAACTGAAACTAGATTTCCATGGATGTTAAAAACAAGTGAAGGGCGCTGACTATCGGTGCTACCATTTCACATTGCTCTGAAAGTCCACCCAATACAACAGGCAAGATTGGAAAACTGAGACATAACTTTAGGAAGCAAGAAGAGCAAATAATTACTATTTGATTGGATACCAATATTAACTATCAAGAAAACCCAGCAAAATAAAGTGATCGTATCCTTAATGGTAACAAGATATATCATTGAGTTAGGTCAGGCATGAATTGAACAATAAATGTTCAGAATAAAAGAAATATTTTAAAAGAATGATAGGCCAAGAAGGTGAATTAGGCTTGCGGTTGTAGGAGAAGGCATTTCATCTAAGGCCTCAACCATCCTAATGCTGTGGCCCTTTAATACAAGTCTTGTAAGTTGTGACCCACAGGTTGGGAACTGCTGATCAAAGGGAAAAGCAAATAAATTGGTGGAGAGAGAAAAATAAATGTCATGTTCACTCAAAGGCAGCCGTCTAGTTTGACGTGGACGTGGGTTATAAATAAGGAGGTGAAGTTACAGAAGCTATAAAATACTAAAGCATTCCTATCAGAGAAGGCCTTGATAACCTGGCTGGACTAAATATTCAATATGTAGACGATGCAGTTAGGTTTTGGATTTGACAAGGGGTATAATGAATAAAGTTAGTTGTCTCCTCCAGAGCCACTGGGAAGGGGCAAAATAGAGCTAAGGAGACCAGTGAAGTTATGACAAAGGTCTCGGTGAGAGTGAAAGAGTGTTTAGACTCGGAGGATAAGGATGGGAAATGAATAGGGACCACAGACAAGAGATGACACTGCTTTATATTTATACACACCATGTGTTTATTCCACACCTTGGATTGCACCGCAAACTACCTAACACACATTTTCTCATTATTTGTTACACCATGTAGCAAATGCCCATCCTGTCAGCAGAGAGAAGAACTAAAGTCGGTTCTCCAAGTTCACTACTCACTGGTAAAGCCAAAAAGCCTGTTACAGCCAAGATTACATTACTGATGTTTTCCTAATTTGACTATACCACATGTCTGTTGACATAAAGGATCTATTAAGAATAGATGATACCACAGTTGGCCTGAAATTAAAAGTTTATTGCACAGATAATCAAGGTAGTGATGTTACTTCCCAGAAGTTATGAAAGCATCTTCACTACAGGACATGAGTTCTGACAAGTGTTTTAGAAAACCTGAACTTTTAGTCCTGTGAATCAAGGAGCCTCCACCAAAGTGTAGAAAAAACGGTTTGCAGGAAATACAGACACAATCCTCCAAGTGTTTCAGGTTTGAGCTGGGCCTCTTTCAACACTGGTTCTGCACGCATGAAGCCTGAGTAATACTCCTTAGAAGGTCACCCTTGCAGAGTGAAGCGTACCTCTCTGCAACCCTGGGGTGCCCATTGCTACATACCCTTTAACCAAATCACTGCAATTCTGTGTTCGTGTGATATCTGTAGACATAAAGAGCCAGTTTATGCTTCCACAAGCACAGCATTTTCCTCACTGAGGCCAAAGATTGCTGTATCAAGAACTAAGAGCAAGTTTGAACAAATCTGGCTCGACGGCACTTGGCTAATTCCAGTCCATGGATTTCCCACAACTCCCAAGAGACCCTCGTTACCAGGTCCAATCCAAGTAGCAGAACATCTCTCCCTGCAACACGATGCGTTGTAAATGGATAACTGAGGCTTTGAGGATCCTGGCACAAATTCTATAGAAATCAAATAACACACGGAAATCCAACTTTGTCAATACTGTATTATTATTTCACACATAACCAATCTGAACAGGAATAAAACAATCTTTAAAAAAAAAGCCATATAATTTTAAAAGCTTCCCTTTAAGAAAAGAGAGGCTTTTTTTTTTCCTTCCCCCAAAGGACTAGCTGGCCCCATACTATTCACTTAATAACAGGTCTTGTTTCTCTAAAGAGAATATACATTTTATGTCAGAGAAACGGGCAGTGGGGAAGCAGTATTACTGGAAAATTCTGTGCCTTTTTAGGAACAGGGCCAAAATAATAAATTAACTCTGACTACACTATGCTTAAAGAAGCCTTCCTTAAAACCCTGGGTTTTCTTGGTTCCTTTTTTTTTTGTTTGTTTTTAATTTCGTGTCTTTTATACTCAAATCTAACAGCACCTGTTTTTCTGTTGGCATTAAACCCTGTTGTTCAATGAGAAGGAAGAGAGCAGGTGCACGCAGGGAACGCCTTTCCTACATTACATAATGTTTTTTAAAAACTGGAGCCACGTATTTGTCATCTTACTTTCCTTATCTGTCCTCACTGCAGACACACAAAGGGTGCCAGAAAGTGTGTATGGCTTTTAAAAAAGAGGGAAAAAATCCATATTAAAATTGTAATACTTAATATATACTGATAAAAAGGAGTGAATACAAGTCACATTGAGCACCTCTTATAATTGCAGAAGTCTAATGTGGTAAGTATTACAAATGTAATATAGTATTTTCCTTTCCTAAAATATGTATATATATATTTTTGACACCCTCTGTGTATACCCCTGTAGAACCTCTGTAAGTTGACCACCCAGAGGACTGCAACAAACTGGTCAACATACAGAGGTGGTCAACATAAGGAACTTGGTCTAAGTACATGCAATGCACATCTGGTCTGTGAAAATTAGGTCAACTTAAAGAGGTGGTCAACATGGAAGTTCTACTGTGTATATGAAAATTCAGCAGATACACACACAAACCCCAAAAGGGCATGTTAAAAATCATCACATCATAAAAAGACAGGTAGAGTAGAGATCAAGGTCTTGTCTCAGCTTGCCTGGCCATTTCCTACACCATCAAAAACAGGGAATATTAAGAGGACCTTAGTTATAATTTACTAGTTTTTCAGGGTAGCACTGTATCTATGTATAGGGCTAACAAAACACTTCCGTCTCCTGGAGCTATCGCTGCAACTGAGGTCTTCTCTCAATAATTTTAAGACATATTTTTGTTTGTACCTTTGTTCGTTTTTTAGGATCAGAAGACCATTTCATCTGTAAATTATTTCATTTATAAACATCTAATCCCAAGGTGAACAAGCAAGACACACAGATGAAAGAGAATGGAAATTATAGGGGAATAGCATCATGTTAAAATAGTTCTTCTACAATCAGAACTAGGCATGACCAAAATCATAACACTACCCACAGAAAATTCTGGCTACACATTTTTCTTTTAAATCTTTCCCACGAATATCAGAAAGAAAATAAACAAAAATAGAGTCCGATGTTGGATGTATGGGAAAAGAGTAGGAAGGATGTTGGCTTTGTGAAAACTTAGCTCTTCTTGGAACCTAGGCAATGAATCTGAAAATCAACTCCATTAGAAAGGCCTAGGATGCCAGTTTTGCAAGGTAAGTAAAGCTGCAATATCCTTCAAGACTAAAGTCAGATAGTCACAGGACGGTAGACTGTAACCAGAAACTATTTTGAGGCCCAGGACTTGTTACTTTCCTTACTTTGTGCTTCTTGATGAATGAATGCACCACGTGACTAGGCCCAACAGGTGGTAGCTGGTGCAATTTATAGTAAAGCCTCGCTTCACATCCTAACATGAAGTTTCCTATATAGAAATATAATAACACCAACATGGCAATACGGAATCTCAGTTGAACAAGTCAATGAAATTAAATCGGCCATGGGATTTATGTTGCTAGAACCGCCTTCTAGACACAGGTAAACTATACACAAAGACCCATGGGGCCAAGAGGATAAGAACTGGGTCATGTGGTCGTTTGACTTGTGGGATTAGTGCTCCAGGCCCTAGATGACAAAGCTGACCATTTTAATAACTCTGAGAAAGAAGTCAGCATTGACCCAACTCTAGAGACAAAAGAGATAGTTGAACGAATACAATTTTTGCTATATTTTACAAGTCCCATGACTAGGCACAGCATGAGGTCAGAACAAAGTTCCAGCCATGGTTAGATGGGAGAAGCACGGGAGCAGAGGTCCAGACAGAAGGAATCCATCACTATCGTAAGCAATTATAGGAAATATCAGGGGTGGCACTGAAATCGCAACCAAAACAACCCTGAAAATGATCAGGAGCTTTTTACAATCCAGATAACAAAGAGAATGCAGATTCAATGCGCAGCTGTACTTGGTGATTTAATAAGGTAAAAATGGTACATTCTAAGTTAGATAAGAAGTAATCATTTTAACAAGGTTGACACGGATCTGTACTGATTCCAAAGACAGAATTTTTTACATGTAGCAATTTTGATTCCCCAGGCATGATTTATAATAATAGATAAGCTCCTTAAAAATTTTTCAAAAGTCAAATAACATGCACAGTTTCTGCCAAATAAGACGAGACAAACTAAATTCTCCTGGACCCTTCTCTTCCTTTCTACCTCCAGCTGATTTTCTGAAAAAAAAAAACAAGAAAAAAAAAATAGTAGTAACAAATAGGCCTACTTGTCATTCTGTATAAGGCTACTAGACTCTTTATAATCCCCATGGAATATATCATCCGAAATGGAAATTATTTTTTTAAATGAAGATATGTCTCAATCAATTGATTGGATCATCACCATTACCTGCGATGGACACTGTGCTGTCCCAGGAAAAGGGAATTCAGACAGTCTTGATTCTTTCAGATGCTAGAATGGATGCCTCGAAAATACTGTTTGGGATATGGTTTCTATGGAGTGTAGAGGAACTGAATCGTAAGAGTCATTATTGACTCAAAGAAAAAAGAACAAGGAAAAGGGCCAATGTAGGCGTCCTCCCTACTCAGGTGCATTTTATTGCCCAACATCCAACCGGCCTCGAGGGAAACCTCACTCTGGGAGGACCTGTCTGTGGCCTTCCTTATTCCTGAAGCAATAAATCTTGCCAGTTGTAACAGTCATAGTTCTAGAATATGAGTTATCATCAACTATATTCCAAAGCAACTAAGAGTCAAACATCAAAGAGAACCTTAAATCTGCTCACAATCACATTTCTTCTGGGCATGCTGTTTCTATTTACCAGGTGCTGGCTACAGGCAAAATTCAAGGTAGGTCAAGAAAACAGCACAGCAAAATGAGAAGCAAAGACAGAAGACATTTTGTGACTGCAAAAATGGAGGTGTTCTCTGCATATCATATTTTGCTCTTAAGCATCTTCTTTGCTCTTTAAAGCATAGCAATTTCATAGCGTAACATTATAGCAGGAGCTTACAGCGTAACGGTAATGTTCTACGGTGATCTTGTCTTTTGAAGTAGAAATCATATTCACCTAGGCCTGCAGGTACTGGGCACTGGTAACATTTATGGAATACTTGGAAATGTATTCCTTTTGCTTCTTTGTTCTTTCTGGTCCCCTTCTTGGGAAGTGATGAAATATAGATGAAATTTAACAATTATCTATATAGTAAAGGTGTGAAAATTCTTAGTTAAGATAAAGTAAACCGATATTCATTAAATATCTACTATCTGTCAGACATTCTGGCTTTCTAATGTCCTCAGTCCTTACAACAACCCTGGTAAATAAGTAATATTTTCTTTTTTTTTCCCAGTTGGAGAAACTGAGGCTAAAAGAAGTTCAATGACAGCCCTGGGTTCTCAGAAGAGAGGAATCCCAAGGCAGGCTGCCTGCAAAACCTGTAAAATACAGGCACTCAAATCTTCTGCCTCAACTCTTTCATCCCAGAACCACATACGTAACCTTGTAGTCATAAACCAAAAAAACTACATCCATTCTGCAGGATGTCAGAGAAGCCGTATTCTTTTGTTTTCCAGCAAGCGTCACTCACTGAGCATTTTCATGTGTTTGCAAACTGTGTTGTCAGGGAATGAAACTTAATATATTACTTTTAGCTTATGCATCTTTAGCAGAAGGCAGGAGGCCGATGTTAGTCAAATTGATGCTATTTTAGTTTTAACTCAGGGAAAATGCTGAATCCACATCAACTAGTATTCTGTTGTCTGTTTCAGAATAAAATGGCTACCTTTCCTGTTAAGCTTTTCTAAGTACTAGAAAATTAAGCCAGTCTTCAACAATTTAGTTTAAATAAGGAAAGTTATCAGAAAGTCAATGATGTGGACCACACAGTGCTGGAGTGTTGTGAAGGTTTCTATTTAACACTCAAATTACCCTCCTTTTCCTTTTTAAAAACATTTTTAGGAAAATAATTTAATTTTTATTTGGTAATAATTTCAACATTACAATAAAATACCTCGTTTGTTTATGAAGCTAAAGAGAAATGCGTGTACATATAAATGCATGTTCAGACATAAATATGCTGACTTATAAATATCATTGGGGAGTTATGGCAACAGGAACTACTCCAAATGAAACACTAAATTGAGTTATGATGCCTATGCAATATTTAATATTTGCATAAGATCTCTGATTGACCTCAATGCAAAATTAATGCCCTAAATCCTTTAAAAGCTGATTGTATGCAGCAGAGATGAGAAAAGAGAAAAAAGTATTTCTAAAAGAGATATAGAAAATTATGCAAAATAATAAACTATACAAAATCTCTGGGGACATGTGATGTTAAGTTCATTTTTGTTGACTGGTGATTTTCTTTAACCTCATTTTTATATATTCTGCAAATCACCAAAAAGAAGATCTTAGAGACGAGTCCTGAGGCAGAATTCCTTTATTGAAAGTTAAATCCTGAATACCTAGCAATTTAAATAAGCAACTCCTACAAAAATGGCCATTATAACAGCTAACATAAAATGCCTTTCTTTGGTAAGGTTACATGTGAGGACCATCTAACCAGATCTGCTTTACACATTCATCCCTAACAAAAACCATGCTATCAATCAGATGGTGGCAGACAGAATTAAAGTGTTTACTAATGGCAAAGACTGCAAAATTGGAATAAGAAGGTAAAATACGAGTTGATTTGCTTAATTTTCATTAATTTCTTCACTATTGAGTCAATTTTTACTAACTTTTTATTCAATTAACCATGCCAACTCAACTTCATTTATTTAAAATTTGAACGAGGGCAGGGTAAGCTATGGATTTGTTCAAACTAAGTTAAAAGTATGGAAAAAATTTGATAATCACAAATTTTCCATTCATTTCTATAATAAGACAACTGAACAAAACTGTTATATAGGATTTCTTACCTATATGTGTATAGAAAAGACATGACTAAAATATTGACCTTTTAAGTTGCAAATGCACCATTAACATTTTTAGCTTAGTATCCTTTGTTTCCTAAAAATAAGCAGTCAATGTTGAGCAGAAATGCCAAGAAATCAATAAAAAGTAATTAGGAAGAGTGTTTAATGTCCTTGAGAAAAGCTTTGAAGGCAAGAAGGGAAGCTTCAGTAGCTGACGGCCAACATTCTTATGTTTTCTCTCATAGCAAAAAGAAAAGGCAATAATTTAAATTACTTTTTTAAGGGGAAAAACCCCGTAGAAATGTCAAGTGTCACCATGGGCCATGGTGCAGTGAATGTGGTTGTTTTTCATTATAAAAATCCACAAGAGAGTTGGGGGTACTGACTCCTATAGGCTGTCAGAATTATATTCCCCCATTTGTGATAACACATCAACAATGAAGGAACCCTCATTTTAACACTAAGTTGCTTTAACCACTCCTGTCATATCTGAGGATAGAAATTGAAGGAAAGGAAATAATTAGTGTGTGACTTCAAATGCCAGAGAAAAAAACACCCATGATCTCATAGAGTTCTCATAATAACCTGTAAGTTTGGTATTATTTCTAGGCTTATCAGAAAGTAAACAATTTTGCAAAGAGATTAGAGAGTTTGCCAAGGTCTTATAGGTGGAAAACAGGAGAGTGAAAATTCAGACTCGGATCTCTGATCTCAAAGTTCCTGTTCTGTCCAAGACACTGCTCAAATATTTGTGGAGTATTTCCAATGATGGTTCTCATTATTGCAAGGGCCGAAGGCTTCGTTCAGAATCTGGGGGAAGTTGTAATTTTTTTTTTTTTTTTACATGCACGAATAGAAAATAAGGATACAATTTTGGGTTTCCGGAGACGCCTTCTGAAACAAATTCAGGTTAAGAGTTCTCCACGTAATGTCCGACTCTAAATGACCTCTGAGTTTTTCTATAATTCAGAATACTCACTAATGTGATTCCACTAATGATATGAGAAAAAGGTATTTTCTTCTATTCATTATTTTTATTTGCTTTGTCTCAGAGGCCTTCCTTAATAATTGACATTAACTATCTGAGAAGCAGACATAAAAACTTTTAGGAATATCTCCAAAATTATCACAGCTCATGACAAGATAATGTAAATTAGGGAATGAAAAGTTAATTAGGAGTCTTGTATATTACGTTAAGTATAAAGGTGATTTACACACTACAGGTGCCTGCCATAGCGCTCGGCTATTTTTAGAGACGGGATCTCACTCTTGCTCAGGCTGGTGTTGAACCCGTGAACTGAGGCAATCCACCTGCCTTGGCCTCCCCGAGTGCTAGGATTACAGGCATGAGCCACCGCACTCAGCCAGAGATAGTTTTTAAAAAGCATAATCTTTTATTATCTTATGTAATCTGTAAAACATAGGAACATAGCAGCATTATTTGTCATAAAGGCGTAAAGACTGCCTAAATCCATTTTCTCCACCTATGGATTTCTTTTTATTTTTTTCAGAATGGTCAGATAATATTAGAATAAAAGAAATTAAAAACCGCTCCACAGGAGGATCTTGTCAACAAACTTCTAAATGACTGAAATTATATTAACTCTAAAAACTAAACTGCATTTCTGTGAAGAAACAAAGATGCAATTCTAAAGCTTTCTTTCTGCTGAAATCTCTACTCTATGTGAATAATTTTGATTATGAGTTTTAATGACCAACTGAATCAAAGTGTACAAGTGAGACCAATATTTGATAAAATATTACCTGATAAAAATTAAAATTCTGAAAGAAAAGCACTGTTCCTTCTATATGACTTTAATAACCAGGTTCCAGGGAGTACCACAAAGGAATTTTAAAAATCTCCTCATTTGCAATGTTTGTCGTAATTGGATGCTAACTTCCTAAGTGAAAATGTCAGCCAATTTTTCCTTAAATGTCATTTTATAATTCTACAATATTGAAAAATGACACACACACCACCATAAATACCCATATACTTCTTAGTTTTCACATTTAACTTAGAAAAATGCTAATTGACCATCGTATACACAGAAGGCTTTGCCTAAGCACCATGACAGAAGTATTCCATTTGAATTCCTCTGTGGCAACTCCACAGGGTCTCGGATAAAATAACAAAACTGTATATATTTTTTTCTTGTTTGCCTACCCAGATACTTTTAAGTCCTATTTATTTAGTAGTAGAAAGATAAACGAGGAAAGACATAAAACAATGAAATATGTATATGCACATAGCTGATCTATTTGTAAATATAATTAACATTTGAAAATCCTCCACGAAGTTTTCATCTAAGAGGGGCTTCACCATAATAGCCACAGACCTTGGTCTTACTACCCTGCTATCAGCTGAGATGCATTAGACAAAGATTTAGTTTTTGTGAAACTGGTGTAGGCATCAGAACTGTAGTTTGGGTAATTTTTACCGGGCCAGTTTATTTCATTTTGCTAATCATCTTCTCTAGCAAATTCCTCTGAAGCAGATTTTATGCTTTAGGACAAGGGTGCTCACCCTACCCAAGTGTGGCTTAAAATTAGGTCAGTCTTCTCCCACCCTGTCCACTACCCATTGCATACACATTCACTTTCCTGAAAAATCCCATCTTTCTCTTTTTTCTTACTTTATAACCTAGGATTAAACCTTTTATATCTAATGACAGACTTGATACTCCAGGCTTGAACACAGTCTCTTATTTATAATTTTCCCTGGCCCTCCCTTCCTGCTCTTGACACTTTGTGAAACCATCTGCCTGACCAAGCTACAGCCCCTAAAACAGAGATCCGAGACACGGGCCCTTCAATCACGCTCCGACCTCTTGGCCGCGTGATTTACACAAGACGTGATGAGACTCCTTCTATTTAGCAATCAAGGCTACTCATTTCTTAAAAGTTGAAAGATCCCCATCAAATGCAGGGGCTAGTTTCACCATCTAGGAGGAGGACAGTCCCTTCACTGGATCAAGGTTCACAATCTTGGAAAATGACACACACACCCCTATAAATACCCATACACTTCTTGACAAGACCCACCTGAATGACTACCAGATTTAGCAAATAAAAATACAATTACATTTAAATTTTCTGTAAATATTTCCATGTGATATTGGGGACATATTTTTGCTAATAAGTTATCTAGCTCCGTGTCCTGCAATTCTAACAGTATAAGACATTGTAAAGGTTTCCTTTGCTAAGATGATATACACACACTCTCTCTCTTTTCTCTCTCTCTCTCTCTCTCTCTCTCTCTCTCTCTCACACACACACACACACACACACACACACACACACACACACACACACACACGGTCATAAGAACAAACCATGAGGCTGTATTCTTGAATTTAATCTTGGAGCTGATTTAATCAAATTGACAACAAGATTAGAACTCTACCTCTACAGTGGTGCTCTAACTTAGGGATTTCCACTCCATCTCTGTTGTGATCGGACCAAAGGGGGCAGAGGACGTTTTCACATTTAAAACTCACTTCAAAGCAAACAAAATCAATTGCCACACATACACTCTGTCGCCCTTTTCTTTCTCCTTTGATGGTCTCAGGGTTCAGGTCCAAAGGAGATAATAACTTAGGAGTAACAGCACAATCAATGAAGGGGCTTTCTCTAGGTCCTAAGAGGTCCAGGGACAGGTACTGCACAAATTCTTAGAATCAGCTTTTCAACAATATTCCATGCCTGTAGTTATCACTGTGATATGGAGCTTCTGGAGCCTGCAAATTAGGCTGAATTTGTAATAAAACTGCTATATCTTCAGGACCACAGAGTTGAAGATAATTCAGGAATACTATGGGTTAAAGGGAAGAAAATAGGGACACAGAGACAACTTTCCAAACTATATGCTACTAACATTCCACCTAGGTTCCTCAAATTGGAGTTCATGGAACTCCAACTAGCTTGGCCATCATATGCCTGTTCCACTCAGCCACCATGCATGCCTCCGACTCAGCAATTATAGGAAATTGTCTTTAAACACAGGAGTAGAAAGAACACTACCAAAGGCCAGGCGTGGTGGCTCATGCCTGTAAACCTAACACTCTGGGAGGCTGAGGCAGGTGAATTGCCTCAGCTCTTGAGTCTGAGACCAGCCTGAGCAAAAGACAAGTAACATTTCTTGAGGTTCTTCTGTAGCAAGGACCAATTTCATCTACCTTCATTATATGATTAAATTTAAGGCTCTTCACCAGTGGTTCTCAACCTTCCTAATGTCATGGCCCTTTAATACAGTTCCCGTGGGTCACGACCCACAGGTTGAGAACCACTGCTCTTCACCAAGGAGAGGTGTTCCCTCTAAACTAGTTCCGTTTTGCAGCTGTTCTTTTTTTTTTTGAGACAGAGTCTTTGGCTGTCACCCTAGGTAGAGTGTCATGGCATCATAGCTCACAGCAAATGATAAAATTAAATTTGACAAATCAATGATTCTAGAGGTTTGGGGCTAAACTTGG
The DNA here is from genome assembly GCA_963574655.1 of Perodicticus potto. Classification (NCBI taxonomy): domain Eukaryota; kingdom Metazoa; phylum Chordata; class Mammalia; order Primates; family Lorisidae; genus Perodicticus; species Perodicticus potto. Next base: position 6,963 of record CAUYRH010158406.1, on the reverse strand, counting down.
CAATTTTCATATTTAAGCAAGATCTGTTATGATTCTTATAGATGACAAAGTATTGCACTCAAGCATCCTGATTCTAATTCATCAACTAGAATGAGGTTCACATTAGAACAAAAGATGAAAGAGTGCATGAAGCAGAGATCTTTCTCAAAGTGGAAAAATACCTAACATCCTACCAAATTTCTGCTTTCTTTTTTTTGCATGTCTAAAGTAAAAACGTTGCCATTTTAGCAGGTCCAGTGTAGTAGAAGCTAGGTAAAATATACAGTCACTTATCATATGCTGAAGGCTATTCCTAAAATCCATCCTTTATTAAATGCATTTTTAATAACTCATATGTCCATCCTAGAATATTTTTATATCCAGAATTTTATAAATATATCTAACAACAGAAACAACCCTACATTTTATTAAGTCAAACCAATTTTTCTAGTGGCCATAAAAAGCACATCTCAATGACCACAAATCTAGAATGACAGGCACTAACTGCCTCTCTGTCCCCACAGATTACTAATTTCATTGATAAGAATTTCTATGGCTTTTATCGGCCATCAGCAGATGAGTGTGGGGGGGTGGGGCTTAAATGCAGGAAGACCAATAAGCCTTGCCTGTAAATGATAAATACGATCTTGTTAGTGTTATGACTTGAGAAATATTACATGTTAGTGACATTTTCCAAGAAGGAATGCTTGATCCATTAATTTTCTGTGAATAGTGAGAGTGGCAAAAAATTAAAAATAAAATAATCAGCTTGATTGCATAGAAGTGCAGGCCACACTTATGGGATTTTCTCAAAGTATAAGATGATTTGAGCTTTGGGAAACCACGCCTTTTAATACTGATTTCGAATTGTTCCTTTTGTTTGTTTATTGTGATTACTTGTTTCCAACTTGCTTTTGTGAATTGCAGATTAATCTTCTGGTTAATCAAAACAAAAGTTCTTTCGTTTTGTCTTCTGCAAATGATGTATGATACAATTTAGGAGAACTTAGACTGATGTCACCACTGCTCCTCAAAGGAAAATATTCCAGATTACAAATAAAGTCTTGACAATTAAAAAAAAAAAAAAAGGATCACTTTGAAGATTCAATCTTAAATTCATTTCATGCAATTTACCAATCTGTCACAGTTTTTATTTCATATGACCCCCCTCTGTCATGGCCTCCCCACAGGGTTTTGAGAGACTGGGGATAGAGAGGGGAAAAAATGAAGGAAACATTCTTTTTAGCACACCTTGTATATATCATTCCTCTGCTAAGATGTCTGGTGGGCAACTAGCAATTTGTTAAATTAAGTCATTTCCTCTGAATCATTCTTTGTTACGGAAGAGCTGCAGCTCTGTTCTATAAAGGGCCATTACTTTATAAGTGCTTGTTCAGCATATTCCATTTCTGCTGACGGTGTCTGAAATTAATCAGCGTACCCACTCTGAGCACACGCAAAGGAGTCAGAAAGGACAGTGCTGAAGACCATGCTTGCCAACACGTTTCCCTGTAGAAGCAATGGCTTTTTGAAGACTGAATGTGTTGTAACACTCCTATCTCCATGAAAGCAATAGGCATGATCCCCAGATTAAAGAATAAGAGCACATACTTAAGTCGAGTGAACATTTTTATACCTAATACTTTTGGAAAATTTTCCTGTGTTGGTTGCAAATTACTAGAGTGTTTGCCTTTTTGAAGCAAAGTCCTGAAATAAACTATTTCACAACAGTAAAATGAGGCAGAAGTTAAAGAGAAAGTAATACAATACAGTCATTTCAATGTAAGTTGTAAGATTTGTTTATATGTCTTTCTGTGGCTGGGAAAATTCATTTTTTAATTCCAGTGTTAAAGTCAAATGCACACAAGAACTATTCAGGTGATTAAAAAAAAAAAAATTCAGAGAGGGAACCAAGAAGTTGCCTTTACATGCAGCTAGGTGAGTAGAACATTCTTGTATGACCTGCTGTTATTTGGGAGAACAAGCCAGATTTAATTTGTTCTAATTGCGGATTTTCTGACTAATTTTCTAATTGGGTGTTTTAGATCCCACTGAGAAGATTCTAGAAATCAGAATAATGGAATTGCTTTGCATGGAAGTTATAAACATGGCATTTATAGCCCATTTGTGAAAATAAAATATTTTTAAAATCATTCATGGGTTATCTCTATAATATGACGGCTTAAAAGAGACCAGCATACTTCTCCAACCATTTGGGAAATCAAATAGATAAGAGGATATTTCAGAACCTATGGTATTTATTACACTATTCAGAATTCCGAAGGGGTCAGTGTAGGCGCTTCCCTGATTTGTGTTGCTTGTGTTCAGGCCCTAAAAGGTTCAGTTGAAGAAGGCCTGTAATAATTCTTCAGGGCCAGACACTAAGACTACAGAAATGCCCCCGCAGTCTTCAAATATTATTCCCAACCCCACCCCCATCTTTGGAGCACAATGAACACCACTGATTAAGTAATTCAAATATAAAAATACTTTCATAAGCAAATAGGAAATATAATTAAATGTTACCCAATTAAACTAGTGATTCATTTAAGATAAGCCAACATCAAACCCAAACAACTTTGCCCTTTCCGGGTGGCTCTCATTTGGTAACATCTATGCTTGCTTGTAGAAAGAAAGAATAAAAAGACAAAAAGAGGACTGCCAGACAAATGAAAATAGTCTGAGCAACCTTATAATTCACCTGATTTTCCTGATTCCTCTTTTCCTCAAGTTCTAAGAGGTGACTCATAATTTTGCAAGTGAAAAAATATCACAATAGTACGAAAAATCCATTCACCTGTTCTCTACCAACACAAAGGGCCCCAAAGAGGTTGTTGCTTGCTTTGGCAGGTTCACTTGATTTTCACACCTGCATGATTTTTGTATGACCATCAGCCACATGTGAACGCTGACGTGTTGCCCAGGCACAGCCTTTTAGAAGCACATACATTTATTTTCCTACAAGCTTCTTCAGAGAAGTTAAGTCCTAGAGTTCAGATGTGGGGAGTCTCTAATCAATGTCTAAAAGACAGAAATCAGGACAAACTTCCCATAAATATTCACTTTTTAATTGATTTTTTGTGTGTTATCAAAGATTTGTGTTGCTACAGCAGGAAAATGAATTCAAAGATTTTCCATATTTGACCTTTACTATGTGAGTCAGGTCTCCAAGATGAGATGTTGTTAGGCTAAAAAAGCGCCATCCTCAAAGTACACCTGATTCCAGGAAGAGAGAAAACATAATTCCCAGCACTTTGATTTGCTTCGTGATAAAGTCTCAATACAAGGACAAGGGAGTCCCTCATTTACAAAGGTGCACCCTTCACATTTTCTTTTTGTTCTAGCAAATGAATGCTGGAATGTGAGGTATTTCAGGGCCTTCACGGAATGAAGCAGGGTGAAAGTGTTTAAATAAATTAGAAAGTGATATTGATCAATAATCTATAATTTTCTCATATTATTTTTTTATTTTTATTTTTTTTCAGTTTTTGGCTGGGGCTGGGTTTGAACCCGCCACCTCCGGCATCTGGGGCCGATGTCCTACTCCTTTGAGCCACAGGTGTGTCATGTTGAACAAGGTCAATCATCTTTTCATTGAGCACATTCACTTTAGTTGACAGCTTTGCCTACTGCAAAACAGATTTTGATAAATTGATAGATTAAGAATTTAGTAAGATATGGTCGGGCGTGGTGGCTCATGCCTGTAATCTTAGCAATCTGGGAGACCGAGTTGGGTGGATTGCTTGAGCTCAGGAGTTTCAGACAAGCCTGAGCAAGAGCAAGACCCTGTCTCCACTAAAAATAAAAAAAATTAAAAAAAATAGCTGCGTGCTGTGGCAGACATCTTTAGTCCCAGCTACTTGGGAGGCTGGGGCAAGAAGATCTCTTGAGCCCAAGAGTTTCAGGTTGCTGTGAGCTATGACACCACAGCACTCAACCTAGGGTGACAGAGTGAGACTGTCTAAAAAAAGAAAAGGAACAAAAGAAAAGAGAAAGATAAAAGGAAGATTAAAAAAAAAGAATTTAGTACCATATAAAAGCTTTTGAAAAATGCAGTTACTGAGGTTGAATAGTTAATATTTAAAAGTCATCTTCACATCTACTGGGCCTACAGTCTTTACAGGTTACCTCTTTTACTGAGTTGTCATTCTTCTGGGAAAAAGAAACTGGGCTGTTTTTTTTTTTGTGACAAAGTCTCACTCTGTTGCCCGGCCTAGAGTGCTATGGTGTCAGCCTAGTTCACAGCAACCTCAAACTCCTGGGTTCAAGAGATCCTCCTGCCTTAGCCTCCAGAGCAGCTGGGACAACAGGCACCTGCCATGATACCTGGCTAGTTTTTCTATTTTTAGTAGAGACAGTGCCTCATTCTCATTCAGGCTGGTCTCAAACCCTTGAGCTCAACAGATCTTCCTGCCTCATGCCTCAGCCTCCCAGAGTGCTAGGATTACAGGCAGGCAGGAGCCAGCCACTTTGCCGGGCTGATGCCGGGCTTTTTTTTTTTTTTTGAGACAGTATCTCACTTGGTCATTGTTTGTAGAGCCATGGCGTCTTAGCTCACAGCTAAGTGAGTGGATTCTCACTCTGGCTCAGGCTGGTCACGAACCTGTGAGCTCAGGCAATCCACCCGTCTCGGCCTCCCAAGTGCTGGGATTATAGGTGTGAGCCACCGTGCCCGGCCTGATGCTGGGCTTTTTAATAGTGAAAACCGTCCTGTCTTCTTGTCTCTTAATACTGGTTCATTAGCACATAGACACAATATTTGTTACATAGAGGAAAATACAGATTAGGATAGGATCATGATGCTACTTAGAAAAGTCAGAGCCCTCCCAAGATACTAATAGGGAAAACACTATAGAACTGAAATTTGAGTGCAGCAGGTGCATGAACTGGCTTTAGATTTGCAGAGAGGCCTTGTCTGAAGACACAGGAGCAGGAAGAGACATAGCCAGTTCCGGTAAGTGAAGGCAGGTCCCAGTAACTGGGAATAAAGGGCAGGAGACGGGCTTGGGAAGAAAACAGGGCAAGAGCAGGCAGAGTCCCAAATGACCATGACGCTTATTTTAAAATGTTGCAGTATCCTCATTTACATAAATTACATATGCTCATTTAGCATAATACATTTCATATTTCCTTTCTATCCTTAATTACATTTTTAAATAGTTTATCAAGTCCTTCTGTTCATAGAGATAAACTTTAATTCTAAATTCTTTTTTAGCTGATGTGAAGGATTAAACCACAGTGTAAATTTAGGAGAAATGACTGAAACAAGGATTTATCATATTTGCAGTAAAAAAGGAAATATTTGTTGAATAAATAAAAAGAAATCTACATTTTAAAGGTAATTCTTGATCTACGTTCTATTTATATGTTTATACAATTTATCTAACAGTTTTACACTAGTGGAAAGTACATTACTACAATTTGCCTTGCCTACATTGTTTGATTTTTTGTTTGTATCAATTATAAGTCAGATAAAGACATTTATTCTAGACCTGCCATTTCATTCACAGGATTGCCAAAATCATTTCATCAGTTAAATGCATGAAGATATTTCGTTATTCATGATTTCATTAAAAGTGAAATGAAAAACATTCTAATAAATTATATAAACTAATACATACGTGGATGCAATTGTTTTAAGTTCATCAAATGTTTGCTAGCTAAAAGTACAAAAGATAGGTACAGAGTTCTAATTAGAACACTCAGAAAGTACCTGAATAGCTAGAGGGTGGGAAGAGTAAAGAAGAAGTGACTGCTCGTTGATGTGAGGTTTGTTGGTATGATGAAAATGTTCTGAATTACATCAGGGCATGAATCGCACAACTTCATGAACATACTAAAAACATGGAACTCTGTATTTAAGGGCATGAATCTTCTGTATGGGACTCAATAAGTTGTTAATGAAAGAAATTTTAAAATAAATTGAATTATTAAATCCTAGGAAAGGGGGGTATGTGCAATTACGTGTTTTTTCTTAATTTCTTCTTTGTCCTACTGACAACCAAATCCCTCTGTTACAGGATGAGGATTTATACGTATGTTGACATTATAGCCAAATTTGAACCATTTGTAATATTAGCACATTTCTAGGAAAAGGATGGCTCAAGACAACGGAAGGCAAGAAATTCTAAGTGAATAACCTAAAAAGCTACACCAACCACATACATGTGGTAACATAAAACAAAACAAGAAATCAACCAACCAGAAAATTTTATTCTCTTCCATTGGATGCCAATCTTCCCATTCTTTTTTCAAGTCTCAGTATTAAATTACATCTGCATTTAACTGAAATCAAAGCTGGTTCACACAATTGGACAACTGTCATGTGACTCTATCCACTAGAGCTTCACTTCTCATTTCCCTCGGAAAGCAGATTTCACTCCCTACAACTGCATTAATCAGCAAGCCGGGCAAGCTGTTTAACTCATCAGAATCTGGCTCTGACAACTGCTCTAATTTACTGATTCCATTTTTGTGCCACTACAGGTATACAAAGCCCCTCAATCACTGTCAACTACAGAATAAAAGGAAGTGGACAAGTGTCATTTTTAATGATTTCTTCATTAAAGGCAGAGTTACAGGTGCATGGTAGTTTTATCCAAACTCACAAATCCTTTCAAACCAAATGACCGCGGGACAAACTCACACTTAAGAAGTGGGAGCCCAAGTGCAAATTCACAGGGATGAAATGCAGAGAATGTATATCATTTACTTTTATTTAAGATATTTATTTATTTTTCCTTAACGGGAAATACATTTCTTTTTTTTTTAATTGTCTTTATTATGAAATCATAGCTGTGTACAATACTGCAATCAAGGGGTACAATATGCTGGTTTCAGATACAATCTGAACTATTTTCATCAAACTGATTAACATAGCCTTCCTGGCATTTTCTCAGTTATTATATGAAGACATTTGTATTCTGCATTTAGTAAGGTTCACCTGTACCCTTCTAAGATGCTCCGTTGATGTCTATGGGTTAC